>JAVFBX010248263.1:0-10137 GCA_034783855.1 Mopalia kennerleyi | reverse complement strand
GATCTATACGAAAAAGGGCCTACCATACTACCAAACCATCATGTTTTCTGATCTATACAAAAAGTAAGGATATCATATATAAGAAGAAGTCATATCATACTACCAAAACTATCATGTTTTCTTGTCTTTACAAGAAGAAGGCCTAGCATTCTACCAAAATCATCATGTTTTCTTGTCTTTACAAGAAGAAGGCCTAGCATTCTACCAAAATCATCATGTTTTCTTGTCTATACAAGACGAAGGCCTATAATTCTACTGAAACCATCATTTTTTATGATCTATACGAAAAAGGGCCTACCATACTACCAAACCATCATGTTTTCTGATCTATACAAAAAGTAAGGATATCATAATACCAGAATGCCAGAATGCTGAGTTTAGAGTATAACCAGATGCAGCAAAGAATCAGTAAGTATAGAATATAACCTGCCGCAGCAAAGAATCATTGAGTATAGAGCATAACCAGCTGCATCAAAGAATCATTGAGTATAGAGTATAACCAGCTGCAGCAAAGAATCATTGAGTATAGAGTATAATCAGCTGCAGGAAAGAATCAGTAAGTATAGAGTATAACCAGCTGCAGCAAAGAATCTTTGAGTATAGAGTATAACCATCTGCAGTAAAGAATCAGTAAGTATAGAGTATAACCAGCTGCATCAAAGAATCATTGAGTATAGAGTATAACCAACTGCAGGAAATAATTAGTGAGTAAATAATCGAGCTGAGTATAGATTATAACCAGCTGCATCAAAGAATCGGGCTGAGTATAGAGTATAACCAGCTGCAGCAAAGAATCATTGAGTATAGAGTATAACCACCTGCAACAAAAAATCAGTGAGTATAGAGTATAACTAGCTGCAGCAAAGAATCATTGAGTATAGAGTATAACCAGCTGCAGCAAAGAATCGGGCTGAGTATACACTATACCCAGCTCTAGCAAAGAATCAACAACTTCTTATAGTGTATTGGATATTACGTTTCTATCTCATTTCAGATTTTTTCAAGTATACCGCTTTGTGAGTTGTCATTGACGTCATTGTCACCCAGTTGACTGGTATGCCATCACATGACGTCATACGACGTTTTCATTGATAATGGTTGACTTTGAGTACAAACGTGATAATTAAATTGTTGACTGATTTTGTATAAACAAATTCATTGTTCGGTGAAATTCTTGCAAGATATTATCAGATTATAAGGTTAATTTCAAACTTTCCGAACATAGGACCCACATGTATCAACTGTTAGATAAGTGTGGAGAAAAACAGGAGGACCAGACTGAAATAGTGTGCACTTTATCTCCCCTGGTTTACAATCATAACCTCCATTAGGTCCACGTCGTATCATTGAGATGACAATAAACAGTAAAAGGAGGGTGTGAGCGTTTCCATGTCGTTGAGGTAGGCAGAGTGGGGCTCCCAAAACCACAGACTAGCATAAGAACCGCTTTGGTAAGAACTTGGGACATTTAGCACAGTCAGCCTGGATGTAGCACCATGCCATTGGAACTCTCAGCCCAGGCCACGTCCGCCATCCACAGCGTCGTGTCGGGAACGTGATCAGCGAGTCCCGCCGGAACATCCCCGCCAGAAAGCACAATTTCTGCTCAGGGCCATCTCATCGGGAGACACGAACCGTCAATGCTGTTGTTTACAAAGACCGGATTGCCAGCAGAGTTGGACAGACGAATTGAGGGCTGACCATACCGCCCTTGAACCGCCTGCCATAACTCTGCACTCACGGCTTAGAAAACTACCCCGAAACTTCGATAACTTTCTCGAGACTCCTCTCTAAAAATCAAAGCTCTTTGACAATCAACCTTAACCATTTTTGTGAACGTTAGCAAATTTTTGCACATTCTTTTCTTCAACGTTAAAAAAACTTTTTCAAGTATTTATACGCCAATTTGGGACACGTGAATTTTCAATCTTATAGGGTTTACCTCACACCCCAAGTAGAAGCGTCAATGTTATTTCAGTGAGAGGTTAATGAGTGTAGTAGACTTAAGTTGCGGTGTTAAAAAAATGATACAGTTATACTCCAAATATGGTTAATCGGCGATTTACATGTAAAGCTTGAAAATTTAGTTTTATAGATTTGTCTGCATGAGTCGCATATATAACTAATTAACTATACTAACGGGCAATTTAACATTTGGTAAATGTACATAATTTAACTTAAACTACATAGTGCACAAACTTTTATGTGATTTAGAGTTTGATACATGTTCTTTAATTTGAATATTGACTCATGGTTAAAGCTGATTGGGTCTAACTTAATATACAGTAAGGTGAAATTGACGCCATTTTACTAAAAATTGAAGTATTTTACGTCCAAATCGTCCAAATTCCAATTTAAGAATAATCATTTGACGGTTAAAGATGATTGCTTTATTGACTGGCTGATGAATTGATTAATTGGTGTTTTACGCTGTGCTTAAGGGCATTTCCCTTATATGATGGCGGTGTATTCCAACAATAATTGACACTAAATACATGTCTCAACCAAGACGTGAAGCGTTTTTAAAATGTTGGAGAGTTAATCTTCCTTCAGTGCTATTTAAAGACAGCATTGTCAAAATTTAAAAAAAAGGCTTGGGTTAATTGGGGGGAAAGATGAAAGATGAAGCGATAGCACAATACCGATGATTTATTAAATAGTTCAATATCACCTTGCAGATGATTTTGACTGACTGAGCTTCCGCAACAGCATATAGCAAAATAATGGGTTCAGTCCTTTGATACGGATAAGAAAGATTTCAGTACAGCAATAGATCGTCCTGGATAATATATTTCCAAAAGCCTATACTAGTCTTTTTGTGGTTCTGAAGGTCATACAGCTTACGGTATACTTATCTTCTCTTTAAAGAGCATTTGCCATTTTGCCTTGTCATATACTTCTGTCCGAAATCATACGCGATTGTTTTTGGTCTTTTTGGCACAATGAGAAAATATCTCTAGACAGAGAACATGATGGTTGAAACTTTGTTGATTGTCTAATTTTCAATTGTAACCAAGTCCAACAAAATGACCATTGATAAGCAATCCTCTAACTCGAGATGGAAGGACTCGACAACTCTATTGAGAAATAGTTTTGTTGATCGATTCATATATTTAAGAAGCTTTACTTTGATGGTTTAATCTCTAAACATCCATGAAATGAACACGGTATAATATTGTTATTGGTGATCAGTTCATACTTTTAAGAAACTTTACTTAGATGGTCGGATCTACGAAATGAAACCAGCAGGCCTATAATGTTGTTATTGGTGTATTGCTAACTCTTGTACCTCTTCTAAAGAATCGTACATCCGGCATGTTTACAACTAAATCGAGGAGTCTGTTTACTTCTGGAAGGAACCGTTAATAGGATTGTGCTTAAAGAAAATCAGATTAAGTTGTAAGGTTGTGGGGTTTGGGACGATCCAATGGCAACCAGTCGATATAGGAAATACTGCAACAGATTTAGCCAGGAATAACCCGGACAGTCGGCAAATGACACTTTACAGATTGTTTATCTCTTGGGCAAACCTGACGAGCCCAAGGTGAAAGGAGAGAGGGTAAATATCAATTGGAGCAACAACGAACTCCTGAGTCATGCTTTCTACGTTAAAAATTATTGTTGCGACTAATAAAATCATAAACAATTCGCTGGCAGTCCGGAGTAGGGAAATGCGAAGCTGTGTGAAAAAGCCGAGCAAACATCGCAAGCTCCCAAATCAGTTCAGATCTTTTGTTTTTCTCTTTTGAAGACATTGCAAGGAGGGCACGGTCCCGCAGGCGTTGAGGGCCGACAGAAGCGCTCCAAATTTCAATAACAGATATTTGCAGAGACTATCAGAACGGAAATTATTGGAAGCGGTCTGACTGGCTGAGAACTGATAACAGTTACCTTAGGCCGCCCTTACACACAAGACACAAACCACAGGCCAGGATATGAAACTACAAGCTATTTTCTCCCCAATGAACCTGCAAAGATTGACAACTATGAACACCGAATGTCTCCATTATTGTTTTTCGTCCAGCAGCCGCCAAACTGAATAGCACTAGCTTTGACAGATACATCCCCAATACAACCGTTAATTACAGTGTGTATGGGATTTAGCGGGAAAGGTCGCTCTCACATCCCTTTACCTCGCTTGTTTCATTCTTTTTCTGACCATAGCACATGGTTTGTTTGCACAGATTTATAGCATGCTGTTAGAACTGACTTTACACCTGCTAGATCACTTTGTTATCGGGAATAAAATAATGAATTGAGGACAATTTTAGTTAATAACGGCGCGTTAGTGGTGGCCGCTCAGGTGATTTCTGTTGAGGTGATAATATTTACCAGCCTCCGTTATTAAGTGATCGAGAACAAAAACTCCCCGCTACTTACATGTCACTGACGGCACGAATGTAAACGACTGGTATTGTTATACGCAGCCAGACCTCAACCTTTCCGGAAACGAAAGATCGAAACGCGACCAAGCGTAACTTTAATACCAGACTACATTACGAATGACAAATCTGTAGCAATACCTAAACAATGGAGTGAAACCGAATTCGAAATGCAGGCGGTATCCATTAAACATTAAAAATATTCAAAACAGATCACAAATTAAACTGCAGAAAATTAAAACTGTATCAATTGAATGCATGCCCTTTTTGGTCGTAATATTGAAAACTGCACAAAATCAAATATTCAGCAAATATTAGTACCGATATCGAGAAACTGTACGAAATTACCAATATATGCCAATATTTAAAACATTTTAAATTTCAAATTACATCCCACATGATATGCCCACATTGGAAACAAATTGTGTAATAATTGAAAGCGATAAAACCATTTGTAAAGCCATGATATATCCGAGTCCAATATTGTATTCGTTATAATGAGAATGTTTGAAGCCAAAACTCAACCGCTTTGAAAGCCATTGGTTTCCCCGGACAACGTCAATTTAACCGCTTATGATTGGGAAGTATAGGAAGCGATGTTACACGCTCTGGTGACACAGAAATGCTTGATGGTTTATTTCATAACTATGACAACCTGAACTGTCAACGTTAATTTAAAGCCAATAAATATGAGGACAAAAATAGGAAACGTTAGACATGTTGGAAATTGACAACACTAGTCCATTTCCCAGGATCTGATTGGTCAGACAAAGGAATTCTTCATGCAGGTCGAGCAGTTTTGATAGATGATGTGCTTATTTTACAAATAATTAAGAAACCTGAATGCGAATGCGATAGGTTTATTTCGAAAAATTAACTACACTGGCACACGGATGTTGATTAATTAAAATCGACAAATCATGTTCTAGATAAACTCCAAGAGACAGGTGCTTGAATAGATCTTTATATTACAGGTAGAGGCATACATGTAACTGTTTCTTGACATGTTTTTAAAAATATATATATTGTGCATATAAAAAATGTTAACCGTTAATAGGAAGTGATTTATTTCTTGTGGCGAATTTTATTACAAGTTAAGATAAGATTAATGGGTGTTGTATTCATGTACGATAGAAAGCAAAGCTATACTTATGCCAATTTTGTAGTAGACACGTAAAATATATTTTTGTTAACAAAAGTGGACAGTGAATAAATCTGCTTTATAGTTTTCCTTCCTAAAAGACTGATTTGCATGAGCTACATAGGCGATTTTCAATTATATTCTAATCTATAACGGTTTGGAATATATGTGACAGCACGGTGGGAAAATATCAACAGCTTCCTATCGCGATAATCTTGAAACGGCCATTTAGAATTTCATTAACAGTTAGGAATAATAAAATATGAAAAAAGAAATGGACATTTTCTTTGTGGTGTTCGAGCCATATGTGAGTCTACAGTAGCCTTTAGGACGGTTACCTAACAAGAGTGAGTTCACTGGCCGGGTCGCCTCACTAAATAAGGGGAGAACAGAGAGGTGCGTGACTGGGCATGAGACAAGAGTATTTAGGCCGACAACACTCCATTAATTTCTAGACTACCAAAGACGACCACAGAAATATAACAACAAAACCAATGCACTGCGAAAGGGATGCAGCTTCGGAAGGGAACAAAAGTTCGCCAAATGAGCGGACAACTCATCCGATGGTTTAATACATGTTACGCTGTCAAAGACATTAGACTTTGAACGAGTTACTGGAAGCGCTCTGGACTCCGAGTCCTTAACATCTCGGGCACAGATGCGACTTGCTTTAACCGTCTTAAGAAAGGCCAGCTGTTCGCGGATCACTGGCCCTCGTCAGCGTCAATTATTACTATTAAACACTAAGCCACGGCCTTCTTTGTTGGGCAACCTTATGCCATTCTAATCCAATACCTTTATTTTGTAGTTGTGAACTCATGCGAAATTAAAAGCGGTTTTATGAGAAACTAACGAGTAAAACGGCATGTAGCGGATTGCTCAACTCTCGAGGAGGCCCCATGAGAGGGAGCTAATCGGAGTGAGAAGCCCTTGTCACTAATCCCAGTCAACCATCACATAATCCAAGACAGATTCTTAAAAAATCTCTACACAGTTAATAATCCAAAATTAAAATATTAAACACTAAAGCAAATATATAATCTTTGACCCTCACCAAGAAGCAAATACAAAAGCGGATATAAATATTACCATTTTACAAATAATAATTTAAAAATAGACAAGACATCGATTTTTTTTATATTTGTGTTTGTTTGTTATTCATGTGTTTTGTTTTGTTTGTTTGTTTGTTTGTTTACTTATTTTATATTTTATGTCGAACTCAATTGTATTTTAATTACATGTCGACTTTGCATTGTCAGTGCTTGGTGCAAAACTCCAAAACGTCTAATTTATAACTCAGGTCGACAAGAGATTGACTGTCAGCAAATATTGATTCCAAAGATTTCCTGTTATGGAAGTTTATTACGTACTACATAAAAATGTGATTTCGTGTGTGGGTAGGCCTTGTTAACATGTCTTCGTTAAATGCTAACTAGGTAGTAAAGATAACAAAAGACAGAGCGGAAAAGAGCAGCTAACAACAAACAAAATGCAAATGTCCCGTATGTAATATTTATACTGTTGAAGCTTGCCTTTAATTTCGACCCAACAGAAACGTTAAGGCATTATGTACTCTATTAAAAATTCCATACCGATTTATTAAGTAAAATATAGACAGACAATAAACCTGCAGAACTCGCCAGCCAATGAAACAAACGCACTAAGTTTGATCGTAATAGGATTGTAGTAAACATAAAGCTTCATTCATGAAGAATATGAACTAACGATAAAGTGTTTGATTTTGAACTGATAGCTAATATTGACTTATGTCCTTGTGTACCATTGCACTTGATGACCTCTGTTAGCAATCATATGGGGAAGGTTGGCTTGGTTTGTAAACACTTATCTCAAGCTTTAATATTGAGTAAAACACGGACCGAGTCAATAAATAAAGGCATTTTAATTGTTTTATTTTCACACCGCCAATAACTTAATTGCAAGTAGTCTTTATTCCAGTCTTTTTACGAGCTTTAGGATAATAAGTTGATTTAGTGTTGTAGATGGTACAAAAACTAGTTGTATCATCTTCAGAAAAATGTTTATATTTTTTCTGTTAGTTGATCAGATTGTAAACAGGTGTGTCATACATATCATACAACAGTATTAACTCAGAAAAACAACAAACTCGTACAGGTACAGAGTAGATTTGCTCGAAGGATGTTACCAACAATTTTTTTTGTTTAATATGATTCTGGAAATTGCTTTGTGTAGTCTATATGCATGTTCAATAAAAATACAAGTTGCACAGGGTTCTTTGAAAGCTGCGGAGTTAAATCTTAATGTTGGACCATTAAAGGCAATAAAAGGTATTCGAAAAGTGCGACACATGCTTTATTAAATTAATGACTATTATTAATGGAAATATTGTTGTGGTAGTAGGCTGTGTATATATAACCCGTCTACTTCATGCCAAAAAGGCGTGATATGGTTTCAATTCTTGTAAAACACATCGCCAGCACATTGATTCACTCGGCAAGAGTAGGCTCACAATATTGCTCATTAAAATCCATAGTCTCGGTTGGAAATTTTGACGCCAGTTAATTGTACGAGTCAATCATAAAACACTCTGTTATCAGTCGCTAAATGTTTGTCATAATTACACACAATTACACCACTGTTGAGTCGTTTATTTCAACCAAAACTCCGTAATATTACTATTGGCATTTTGACTTCCTGTGCCAGCTGTCTATGACTTGTTTAAACAGAACAGGTTCTGCCTATTTGGTGTTCTCCTGACAACTCAAACTACAACACAATATTCTCTGCAATAAAGATTCAAAAAGTTTACATTCGGAATGTGTCAAGCGGCCTTAGTATAGTGGCTCTCAAAACAATACCTCTGGTTCTATGGTTCACCATCTTGGAAATGTATTTAAGTATATATCTCTTGACTTTCGTAATAAAAAAAGTATAATTAATAAAACTATAATAATAACAATATTTGCAGGTTGCTATACAGTCAGCAATCTCTGCTAGTGTTGTGCTTTCTATTCGATCTATTTTCTGAACGTCCGAATCATTAGTTATGAGTAGCCAGTTGACCTAATAACAATGACAAAGCCACATTAGTATCTCAAACGCCTGGTAACATCGGAATGGAGTTCCAGTGCAATTCAGGCGAAACGGTAAAACGTCATTTCTTTAATCTAAATTTGTGGGACATTAGTCGGTCTCTCGGTGCAGAAGACATGGCGATTTATTTCGGCCAGCAAGCCTTACACGAACGATTTCAAATTGCAACGTTAACCCTCGAGAGGTGATTTGTTCTGTCTTATCTACAGAGTGACACACCGGCTGTTGTATATACGAGTGAAGGAGTCACGTGGCGGGCCATATATTCCCCATATTGCACAGTTTAGACCAGCAACCACTGACGACAGTATCATATTTCACGATAAAGCGTCACGCATTGCCGCCGTCTAGAAATTACACTGGCAATCAAAGTCTCTTCAGAGTTACGTCACGTTTTCATCCGGAATGTCTGAATTGTAAGCGATGATTTGGTTGATGCTTTGAGCTGAAATTCATATAATGTGTAAATGAACACTCAATATCAGCTCAGAAACGCATTATAGCAATTCTCCAAATTGTCCAAATTCATAAACTGACCATAAACTTGGTGGTGTCACAAATTACCAAGTTGAGAAAATGTTTTAAATTTTGATTATTATTCACACAAAAATATGGATTTGTAGATTACAAACATGAACTAAAGTCATTTTGTTACATTTATTTGTATTTTAACCTACACGAATTTGCAGGATATGAGTTTTAACGATAATAAATTCCAGCGTTTTATAAACTGTCTAGATTGAACCGCATGACAGATAGCATGTGCGTCCGATTGATTTCTCGTCCGGGATGAACATATTGATACATCCTGGTGACTATGTAGTAATGGCAGTATTAACACCGTGCATATTATTGCTGTTTGACAGGGTATAATGAATACAGAGGTTAGATATCGCCATGCAAAAGTGGGCTGATAAACGAGTTATAGGCCCGGGTCTGAGCCACTGATAACAAGCCTCTGTCGACAAGCAGGGGGCAATTGACCGGAAAATATATGACGTTTGTCAGATATTGAAGTTAAGCGCTGTGTCGTGGCAGGTTTATAACGGGATAATTTACAATGCACCGAGCTACTTCATATACCGCACCCTGGTTATAAAACCCCCATGGACATTGATGGGGCAGACAAGCCATGTCTTCCCAATAAAGTATGCATAGTGTTACAGAATAACATTTCTAGGTGACAAATGACTTTTTAAGTATATTTTTATTAGTTGAAATACTCAATGAGTTCTTATCGATAACGTCCTGCTTTTGTTCAAGGTAACTACAGACTTTCTCTAAAGAGTTTATTCATGATACCTTTATCCAGTTAATTCAAAATATAACTGACCAATAGGTTAATCTGGCAGAATTTGAAATTATAGAGTCAAGTAACGATACACTTGTGTGCATGATAATTCAAAATTTTTGTTTATTCTTCAATAAACATAATTATTAACTCAGCATGCAAGTATGTATGCAAGTATGTATGTGTGTATGTATGTATGTATGTATGTATGTATGTATGTATGTATGTATGTATGTATGTATGTATGTATG
>JAVFBX010248252.1:0-10137 GCA_034783855.1 Mopalia kennerleyi | reverse complement strand
GTTTTCCACCATACTAGGGCAAGGAACAGTGTGAAGTGGACAAACCGTCATCATATAAGTGAAATACCCTTGAGTACAACGTTATACCCTAATCAAACAAACAATCATGTTGCCCCTTAGCTCTGAGAACAACAAGGCAGCAGGAAGTTCCCTCCTAAGCCTCCACCGCACTTCTCCTATGGTTATAGCAGACTGTTACTTGGCAGAATCTAAATGATTCCCGTTTTAATGAAAACTTTTCTTTGAATGCCTACCTGTCCCCATTTGTAATAGGTAGCGAGCAGAGTTTGATTGACTAAGGTAAACTCCTTGACAACAGGTACATTGATGTAAACCTCATCCAGTGTTAGTTCACAGTTCAACAGGCACGCCCTAGGTAGCTGAACCTCTCCACAAACAGATATGTGGCTGAAAAAACAAAATAAACTGGACATATATATCTTAAATATAGAAAGTCAAATTGATTGAAGGATAAATCGTGACAGCCCTAGCAGTCTTACACAGGTACATGACAAAAAAGGCAGAAAAACGCTGGCCGTTAAGGATATATGATTGAGATACAGAAGCCACAATATATTCAGCTTGTGTCAAAATGAACATTATTTGTAATTTCTTCTCATTTTATTGATAAAACAAAGCACAGTCACATATATTTATTAAAGACAAATTAAGTACATTTGAAATTATTGCGACTTATTTAAGCTTATGCCTTAATAACATGTAGTTTAGAGGTTTGAATGCCAAGCATGTAAAGAAACAAATAAAATTTCACTCACCATTTTTGTTCATCTTCCACGGTCACGCCCAATACAGTGTTAAGAGACTGTATGGTTGATGGTGTGAATTTAACACCGATTATTTTTCTTTCTAGAGGTTTGAGTTGGCCAAAGGACGGGCTAAAATCAAACTCTTTTTCTTTCTCCTGAAGAATATGAGAAGATGGCGAAAGATAAGAGACAGTTAAATGTTAATGTATTTGTCATTAAAGTCATGATGTTAAACAAATTCCATTATAATTCTGTTAGATTAAGCTACAAAATTCATTATTTGATTTCAGGTTAACTGTTAACATCATACTTAAGATTTTTTAACTCATATGATGGCCAAATGGGTGACAAAAAAATCCCAAAGTACTTCACCCAAAGAGTACATAAAGTACAGAGAATTCCTTTGAATTATAGTAGTAGTAGTGGGTTGAATTTTGATGTTGGATTAACAATACTGTATTTGTTCAGAATTTAACAAAAGCTCGTTGAAATCCATTGCAATTTAGTGATAAAAATTTGAAGATATAACCCATCAGGCTTTTACAATAATACATTTGTTCAGAAGATATGTTCGAACAGAACATTCTGAATTTCAAGCATTTTGTCTGTTAGAATAGGATGACAAATCTTACATTTTCTTCGCCTATATTCTCTTCCAGGGGGCACTGCTCAATACTCCATCTGGTGACAGTTTGAGACATGTTGTTCAAGGTTATCTCCCTTGATACAGTCTGACCTAATTCCACCAAGCCAAAATTTAGATCAGATTCCTCAATACAAATGTCAGGGCCCTTCAATGCAAGAAAAATGCAAAATGGAACTTACTGCTGATGATGGTTTGACCAATAAACAAAATGCTGATTCAAAATAAATCATTATCTTTCTTTGAAGTTGTTACTATACTTTATCGCTAATGCATTTTTTTTTTTTTCTTGAATAAATATTTATTAAATTCACATCAGTTTATTACAATGTATTACATTAATCGGGTTAATACCATTTTGCGTTTTCTATGTCGCTCATGACAGCAACAATAAGATAGCAGCTACTGAGGTAATTTAACAATCATAGGATCATGTAAAGGATCACAGATGATCGCTTATGCATTTAACTAGAGAGGCTGAAAGGACATTTTCTGGTTTAGGTTCAGGTGGGTTAATGTATGCCATTGCCCTGAAGTTGATCTTGTAAACTGAGTGGTATTTTCAAAAGATAACTATCACAGAGGTTTGTTTGATACGTGTTTGATGTCATAGAACAGAGTTTTGTCGAGTTTTAAAGTTCTACTTTCAGATAAACCTCATTTGAAGGCATGCCAACTCAAAGGATGAAGGAAATCATCCTCATAGCCACTGACTGGCAACAAACAAAGACAAATCAGGGCAATCACAGCTCAGAGACATTACAAACAGATCAGCCACATGTTGCCCCTTAGTTCTGAGAGTCCCAGAGCAACAGGAAGCTGTCTCCCAACTGCCCTTGCTTTGTAACACTCTCTAGATGTATACTTCTGCAGGTTCATATCCGCTGAGTTGGTGTAACTTAGTGGCTTACTTACCTTGATATCGGCCTGGATGTGAAGGTGTAGGGGTTCATTCAAACTTTCCACATAGCAGAAGAGAGTGTGCTGGATCTTGCCTGGTTTACAGCCAGTTATACTCAGTTCGAGGTCTAGAGCCATCCCTGGTCCTAACAACATACGCTTAAAAATATAACTACGGGAAATGAAATAGTCTCATGAATGAGTGCTTCAAACTAATGGTTAAATCTTGTGAGATTCCTGTAACTGGTAGGCTGGAGTAGTATTACTACGCTCTGTTGTGACAGATGAACACAAATGTATGAATATGCACCAAAACCGTACATTTTGTTTGCCGTATACCTGTTTAGCGGGATATACACACTAAGTATACATAAACCTAGTGAATATCATATGACAAAACACATGAAAACTCTGAAATTGTTACACAATGAGGATTATGCTTTGTCAATTATTTGAGAAAAGCATGCCATAATGGGAAAGATTGTTTGTTTGTTTGATTGGGGTTTAACCTTGACTCAAGGGCATTTCACTTATATCACGACGGATTGTCCCTTTCACACTGTTCCTTGCCCTAGTATGGTGGAAAATCGAGAGGAAACATCGTAAAAACCACCCTGCGATTGCCGGAGCCACATCGTGTGAGTCACTCATATACCTGAGGGTCGACAGGCGGACTCGATCCTGTGACATACATGTGTGAGATATTTGTCATATACCTGACAGCTATATTCATAACATAGTTATATTGTAACGTGTCCGATTGTTTGAATGGTTTTTAATATTGTATTTAAGGGTATTTTATTTATATGGTGATTGAATGCCCATTTCACACGGTACCTTGCCTTATTATGATGGAAAACCCAGAGGAGAACTTGTAACAGCCACCCCCGTGATTGCCGGAGCCACATCATGTGACTTACTCATATACCTGATGGTTGACAGATGGGGCAATCCTGTGAACGGTACATTGGAGTAGGATAAGGAAGCACACACGCTACCCCTAAGCCACGGCCGAGGGCACCTAGGATTAGTAGACAGAAAAGCTAGCAACTCAACTACAGCAGCGGGTATGTAAATTGAGACATGGAATGAGGTATAATTCTATGGACGGACCTAGTTCTCCAAATGGAGGCTCAATCTCCAGGATGTGCTCCTCACAATATGGCTGCCAGTTAAATGTTATTCCACTGTAACTGTGGTTCACCAGCTGTAACAGACACAAAGAAACAGAAAATGTATAAAATAAGGAAAGCACAAAATATTTAGATTTAAAAACATTCAGTTAGTGTAAATCTTTGTTAAGGGATAATTTGCAAACTCACCACCACTTGTTTCTTGGTGGTAACTCCAGCCAGGAATGAGCCTGGTATGATCATAGCATAGGGATGAAGAACAACGTTTAGAGGAACGCAAGGACCTTTGACCTCCACCTCTAGCGCCGTCAAGTCTTGGAAACTCGGCACTGGATTCAGAAAACAAGGAGAAAATAATTAGTCAAACAGTTACTCAAACACATGCTCCTAATATCTAAAAAATTGATTCGTTCATCATTTTCACCCTTGTTTACTTCATCATGAGGTTTACTTGATATCACACATCTGTATGTATGAGGTGTTTGATACAAGTCATGCATTTGTGCTGCAACATGTATGTGCTAGGTGATTGTGTTGTATGTGTTCCAGACACATGTATTTAAGGCAAGGAAAAGTAGGGAATATCAGAATCTCATTCCCAGGAATTTGCTTATCCTCATGATATATTTTATTAAAAACTGCAAGGCTAAGGTAAAGGACCTTAGCCTTTTATTCTCCCAGAATTATAGACCATAGGTTAATATATATATGCAATCTGTTAAATGTTGCAATCAACCCCCTATTTTGCCGTGAAAACACCACTTTCAAAAACTGCAAAAAAATAGTTACTACATGTACATCTATGTCTCTGGGATGGTTTTTACGATTGTTTGATTGGTGTTTAACGTCGTACTCAAGGGTATTTTACTTATATGACGATGTGCCTGCCCAATGGGTGAAGCAAACCACCCTCGACACCACTGGCAACAAACAAAGACAGGACGGGAAATAACAGGGCGCAATACAGACACCACAAACAGATCGGCTTCGTGTTTCCCTTTAGCTCTGAGAATACCAGGGCAACATGAAGCTCTCTCCAACCACCTGCTGGTTTTTACGAGGTTTCCTCTCGGTTTTCCACCATAATTAGGCAAGGAACAGTGTGAGGTGGACAATGTGTCTTTATATAAGTGAAATACCCATGAATATGATGTTATACATCAATCAAACAAACACGCAAAACAATATATCTATGTCAGCTGTATTAACTAAGATTCAAATGATAGATGGGAAAACCCTGCATACTGACAATTTCTAAAGTTTAATAGTAGGCTACTCATTGTAATGAATGGTATTAAAACGACCTCCCAAAGGGTAGTATGAGCAGGCTCTGCCTGAAAAGCCATATACATCCTGTACACATGGCAAGGAGCAAATCAACTACACCCTGCTCACAGCTCAGCCAAAGCGAGATAGAAATGCTACATCAATGGCCTGCATGAATTTCCATCTATTTTCATAGCAATTCCAACTGTGGTGTGAATAATCTATATACATACATGTCATTGATTGACTAGTCTCAACTGTTCTGTCTCTTCTATCAAGCTCTATTGATGATAAAGATACATCCTCGGAGAGCAACTGCGGGGGAGGACAGGGCACTTGATGTAATAGCATGTGTAAAACACTATTGAAATCTCCAACCTGCAGATGAAAAGAAAAAGTAAACTAACTTATTTGACTACATGTATTTTATTTATAAAGGCAAACAAATGCAATCTCCCAACAAGCCCTAGTCCAAGTCAGTGTGAGATTGTTTGATTGATTGAGGTTTTATGCCATACTTAAGATTGTTTGTTTCAATTATATGACAACAGTGTTCCTTGCCCTATTATGGTGGAAAACCTGGAGGAAACCTTATAAAAACCACCCCCGCAATTGCCGGAGCCACATCTTGTGACTCACTCATATATGAACTCGATCCTGTGAACGGTACATCGAAGTAGGCCTTAGAAAGCGCACTCGCTAACCATTATGCCACGGCCGCGGGCCCTTAAGATAAGATAAGATGTGAAGAAAAACACTCTTGACACTATTGGCAACAAGACATATACAGAGCAATCACAGGACACAATACAAACACAATACAGATCAGCTTCATGTTGCCCTTAGCTCTGAGGGCACCAGGGCAACAGAAAGCTTGGGACAATTGGGACAAGAGAGAGTACTCTAATGATGGATCATTGGACTTACCACAGGTGGTGCAAACGTCAGTTTAAATTCCAGGGTAGATTCACCATGGAGAGTGCCACTTGCGGGATGGATGCTGAATACTGAGTCCATGTCAGAAACTCTCTGGACAGGTGCCACTGTCATCTCATCACTTGAGTTATCTTCCCCTGGTATCAGTGGAGCTTTCAATAGTGGTTTAAAAATATCCCATGCAAACTGCATATCTACATTTCTGAAATATAATCAAAAGTTCTATATTGACCCAGCTCATTTTTACTCTTTATATCCAGATATTTTTTCCAAGCTACACACTCTGCTTTCAATACACTCCAAAAAGCAACTATATTCAAACTCTACCCCACTGTGATATTGAACGACCGCCTGAAACACCCCTTTTTTGTTTTTGTTTTTTAATCATTGTTGTGAATCTTTTAGTTTGTTTTCCATGAAAAACGTAGACAAGTGCATGTGCACTGGACTTAGACAATCTTCATTTTCTAGCTTAGTGTTGAAAACTTTGGAAAAAAATGCTGCAAAAAATATCATTCTGACCTATTTAAAGTGGAAAGACAATATAAAACATCTATGCATTGCTATATTTGTACAAAATGGCAGACCTAGAACAAGTTTATGTGTAAAAAAATTAGGAGTATTTTCTTACCATTTTGTGTATTTTTAGTGTAGCATATTTCCTATGTGTGTAGTTTGATGGCCTTTTGGTGTATTTGACATTAATCATGTGTACAAAATACTCCAGAATACATGGGTAAGCAGGCCTGAAATGGGCATTCTCCTGCATTTTTTTTTTTACAGAGCATAACTGTTTGAGTTCAGCTAGTGTCACTGTGTGAAGAATGTAAATTAGCCATCCCAGCCTTTCATCTGACAGAATAATATACAACAGCACAGGTTATTGTAGTAAAAGTAATGGCAGAGGTTATTGTTGTAAGAGTTATGGCAGAGGTTATAGTTGGAAGAGTCCTGTCAGTGGTTAAAACCCCCATATAAAGAGTCCACAACTCCCACTTAATTACCTCCCAATCAGTGAGAACATCCAAAAAACAACACTTACGTCAGATTTTTGATGTGCACAGTTTTATCTGTGAATGTGAATGGATTGAGCTCTTCAAACTTAACAAGATGTTGAGCAGAGGCATCGCCGATCTCTCCTGGGGCAGCTACTGATTCCCCGCCTTCTATTTCCGTGATTTTAACCCGGGCAAACTGAGCCTCTCCTAAAATAAACAAGGATAGAGTCAAACTAGAGAAGATGTTAAACATGCCACGGGTCACTTTAAAGCTTACATGTAACTACATTGAACTCTGCAAAACCCAAATGAAAAGACATTGCTAAATGCCAGAAAGTCATTTGATATTAAAACTGTCCAAATTTGTGGACATTTCTGTAATAAAAGTTAAAATGGATGACTTCCTGTCACAGTGACATGGTTTTAAAGCGTCATTATCAATAACCCTGTGAGGTACAAAGTGTCACCTGTCAAAGGTTAAATTACCTACATTGACAATGTTTCGAGACTTTCAATCGCCTCAACTCTTTGGTCAAAATCCTAAAGAGATTATCAGTAAAATATCCCCAATGTAATTAGGAGTTTCAGCAGACCTTTACTATAAAAGGGTTCAGAGGTGTAGTCATAGCATCAGAACATAATATCTTCTCCTAATAATATTATCAAGGGAAAGTATATATAACAGTATTCTGTAAAAATCACCTTTAATGTTGAAATGCTGGACTTGACAGTTGTCACAGACGAGGGTCACTTCCTCCGTGTATTCTCTCACTTGGCTAGGTCGGAAAGCCACTTCAATGATAGTCTTCTCACCAGACAGCAGCTCAAACACAGACGGCCTCACTTCAAATGGTGGTATAGAGATAACACCATTCTTTACTGAAGACTGAAAACACAAATGGCTTAAAGTTGGTGTTTCTTTCACCATTGACCTGTACAGGTAGTTCATTCCATGTCCTTTCTTTTCACAAATTTTCTTTCCATCAATCTCCACACTAACTTTTATGAACAGTATTTTGATTATTTTGAGTCGAACCCACAACCATCAGGTTAATGCACTGTATCACCAAGTGACTTAGGCTGCAAGAGAGACGTGGGCTAAATTCCCAGATGGGTTTCAACAAGCAACATTTTTTTAAATAGGATCTGTTGAAACACAAAAACTGTTACACCAAAATAACCAAAATTGTGAAAAATTCACTTCTTAAAGACACAAAAATCCTACAGAGAGTATTTAACCTGGATATAGTATTTGTAACTCTTGTGTATATAAAAGACTATGATGATATTTACCTTAAAGCTGGTAGCTGGCCATGATACCGTTGGGAGCACACAGAATTTACCTGGCCCACCACTATTACTGATCAGAAAGTGAACTATATGCAATCCCCCAACCAGACAATGGCCGACATCCCACACTGGAGGTACTACATGGAGAAAAAATTAATTGGTGGATGTTACATGGAACAGACAAGTGTATTTCAATTTGGGACAGATATGTATTCAATCTTAAAACAGCCACAGGAAAACAGATATAAGATGTGTTTCTTTTTACGGTTGGGGGTTTATCATCGTACTCAAGGGCATTTCACTTATATGAGAATGGGATAACCTGCACTTGGGATTTGATATCTGTCGAGGTTAAGTGAAAATGAAGGTCTTTTAAGTCATACTTATTTAGAGTAATGATTGGAATAGCATTGCGAAATACGAATCAGCTACGTACGAACACCAAATCGACCAAACAAGGAAAAAACGGGGTAAAAAACATCAGCAACCTGGGAAACACCAGACTTACATGAGAGGAGAGGTGGCTGTCTACGTCCCTGTAGTTGTATAACCATTGGTCTGGAGGACTGTGTTTGTACTGTTATTGTGTCGTCATAATCCCCAAGTGAGTCGGGATTGAAACGAATGGTATAATGACAGCTCATTCCAGGGGCCACCAAACCCTGCTCGCCTGGAAACTGACCTGAGACAAAAATCCATCAAATACAATGTAGCAAGCCTGTTTATATACAAATAATGTGAATTTATCAGAAGTTGGATTCCCATACAATATAGGATAGCTAGGGTGAGAGAATAAGACATAAACAAAATATTGGCAAACTAATTATCTGTGTGTTATGAGTAATAAATTAATGTTTACAAAGATAAAGTATGTTGTCTTGATTATGTACATGTATCTGTAAACCTGATCATTACAAGCAAAGCATTGTTTGTTTGTTTGATTGGGGTTTAACACTGTACTTACGATCATTTCACTCAATCAACGGTACACCATCCCAATAGGCGGAAGAAACCACCTTTGATGACACTGGCCACAAACAAAGACAAAACATAATAAATACAGGACAATTACAGGACCTAGAACAAGATTTCACAAACAGATTGGCTTCAAGTTGCCCCTTTGCTCTGAGAACACCAGGGCAACTCTCCCACTCCTCTGCTAAGATGTATTGATACTGCAGACTGTAAAGTGCTAGTTTTACTTAAGGTATTAAGGTGTCAGTACGGCAGACTGTAAAGTGCTAGTTTTACTTAAGGTAGTAAGGTGCAGTACGGCAGACTGTGAAGTGTAATATTTTTCTACAAAGAGCCAGATGCCATTACTACACATGGAACATATAAGCTAACAATATTGCCAACAACAAGGGGAATTATTGGTGACGGTAGAGTTATTATAACCAAGTGCCAGTACATTATACAGTAGTGTCATTTCTGCATATAGTTAAGTATAAGTTCTGTAAATACTACAACCAGTGACTTGTCACGAATACAGACAGACACTTGTCCTGACTCAAGACATAGGGTTGTCATGGCTCCAGATGGAGTTGGGTTGACTGCAGACAGATATTTATTGTGACTGCAGACAGTGACTTGCTATGACTGCAAACAGAGAGTTGTAATGAATGCAGACAGAGTTGTTATGACTGCAGTTGAAATGACTACATACTTGGAGTTGTAATGAAAGCAGGCAGACCTGTTTTGATTGCCTACAGAATGTTACACATCAGACAGACAAAGGCTGTTTCAAACAGAGTTATCATTATGGATTACAGTTACCTAGCCCTATGGAAAAGTACGGAGTGGAAGGGGGGAGAACTCTGCATGGCCTAAGCACAGATGTCACATTCTTCAACTCCAATGTCATCTGAAACACAAAAGAAATTATCAATGACTTCACCTAATACTTGGAATCTCTATATTGCCAAGCTGTGTTTACTGAGCTCAGTGACAGGAAGTGGTTCCACACAGCATGCCAGTCTGTAAATCCTGACACGCTCTGCACCTACCATATCTATCAACTTCTCACACAATTTACTTGTCAATTTGTTCAATAAATCTTATTATCTCAATTATTTGAAAAAAATATACGAGTACGCTTTATTTCCAAAAAAAACCCAGTTACAGACGTGACCGCATCAAAAAGCAAATTAGTGCACTTTAATGCGCTGTAGTGCGCTAGGCAGATTGATCTCCAACTGCTCTAG
>JAVFBX010248251.1:0-19525 GCA_034783855.1 Mopalia kennerleyi | reverse complement strand
AACCTAAACTTGGTCATGTGACCTTCCCATTTATGGAAGCTGACCATTGGCTACCTAAAGATTATAGGCTGACACACTGGGGCAGGGATTGACCACCCCAGATAGATAATACTAAGATCTTTAGTAAACACCAATGAGGGTCGTGATAAACCACATGCAGGGTTACAGACCTATAATTGAAAATATTATTAACTTGTACACTATTCTTTCTGTATGTATTTCTAGCAATCAGTCACACTGGCACAGAGATAATGATTAATGAAAAACACTGCTTCATCTCATGTTCCAGATGAACTCTGTATGTAAATACTGTATGTAAAAATGATTGGGTCAGATGTACAAATTTCCAAGTCCAATGTACCAAGCACCGTCATCATATGAGTAAAATACTATTTTAAGTACAGCACACAAAAAGGCATACAAGAACAAAATTTTATACAATAAAATTCCGTCCTGTGAAACTATATGCATTAAAATGTAGTACGATATTTTATTGTCGTAGACATTTTGTGAGAGGGCCTCAAGAACTGGCAATATGGATGGAGATGGCTTTATCAAAGGAGTTTCTATTCTAAAATAGAGATCACCTCATTGTTTCTTTCGTTGAGGCTATTTAATATGACAGCCACCCTGTGTGTAGTTATACAACTTGACCTCATTGTCAAGGGACTACTTTTTATACATAAAAGAAGTAGAAATGTTGAATTGACTGAGTAATACGGTAAGATAAAGTGCCTATTTGTCTGTTGGTTTTCTCCCATTAATATGAGAGTCTCTAGAGTTAGGTTGGTTCCGAAAAACATCTGAGCTCTCAAAATATTATAGGCATAAATAAAGGACAATTCAGTACTATTTTCATTGGTTCTGTTCCAAAATCAAGCCAATATGGGGATACAGAAACTTGACTACAAGATTTAAGATAAGAACCTCACAAAATTTTCTTAAAAAACTACCCTGCTTATGAAAAGAAAAGAAAAGAAAGTAATTTGAAACGTCTCTTCAAAGGCCGGTCTCAGACTGATGATGGTTTTTTGTGTAAAGAAAGCACTCTTGGCTAAAGGATGCAGGTTGTGAATTAAGGGTGACAAAACCTAACCATTATGTTGTACAGAAACTTGGCTATGGTCTAAGGTCTTATAAATTTACGATAAGAAAAGTTCCTAGAAACTCTCCTGCTGATGAAACAACAGAAAAGAAAGAAATTTAATAAGTCTCTTTTAAAGCCCGTTCTCAGACTGATGATGGTTTTGTGTAAAGAAAGCAGTTTTGGCATACAGATATAGGTTGTTAATAAGGGGTGACAAAATCCAGCCAATATGGGGTATGGTCTCAGAAATTTAAGATACATGTAAGAACCTGGCAAAATTTCCTAGAAACTCCCCATCTTATGAAAAAACAGAAAAGAATAAAGTCTCTTTCAGTGGCTGTTTTCAGACTGATGATGGTTTGGTGTGAAGGAGTCAGAGTTGGCATACAGATGCCGGTTGTTAATTAGGGGTGACATAACGGCACGTTGATAACTGATAATACTGACAAGTCTCTGTCATTATCTACTTAAGCTTTCTATTTGTTACTAAGCAGTCTGACATGAGCTGACAGATTTGACATGGGAGTCAAAAAACAGTGACTTAAAACAAACAGTTTTGATTGCAGATAACACCATGTCAGTTTTAAGATGAACCTTGAATGAAACCTGAAGACAAACATATCTGCTCCTCATTACAGGGCCCACTCACTTTGGCAAGCCAAATGGAAAAAAAATTGAAGACGAATCTAATTCCAAAACCTACTCATTTGATTCTTTTGTTGAGAAAAAAATTTGCACAAGGATTATTCTGATTGTTCTCAGACTTTATTTGACCCCAGACTGTTTCATGGTCAAACTTTCATTCGGTGCAAGACAGAAACCATTTATTTTTTTTATGAACATTATGAAAACATTTTTCTTGAACAAAATTCCTACTTCTTAATCTTTAAGGCCGAAGTACTCAGGTTCTCTGGTTAAGGTCAGTATGTACCATTAACAGTCATGCTGTCTTTACACAGGAGATGAAACATTAAATATCGAATATAGTAACTTCTTCACATTTTATGGGCCCTCTGGCTAAGGGCAGTTTGTTTGAAGAGTAGCAATACTGTCTTTACTTAGCACTGGAGGAAGATTAACTTTCAAACATTATGGAAATTCTACACATCTTGGTTATGCTAGTGTCAATTGTTGTTTGAATACACCGCCGTCATATCAGTGAAATATCCGTAAGCACGGCGTAAAACACCGATCAATCAATCAACCACATTTTATGGTTGTGTTAGTGTGGCTATTAACTGTTGGAGTACCGGGTACATTACCATCTGATGGTGAAATACTGTTGAGCACTACATTAAACACCAATCAGTTCCTCAGAACTCTGATAGTGAAATACCGTTGAGCTCTACATTAAACACCAATCAGTTCCTCAGAACCACTTGAAGGTAAATCTTGCATGCAAACCCTGACAAGGCTGAGAGCTAGCCAGGAATTCTCGTACCACATAGAAAGTTTAGTGTAGGCGTGAACTATGTGATGAATTTTCCTGTTATAAATTATTATTGGACCACAATAAAGGCTATGTAGGCCTAGGTGTTGTGTTTTATATGTATCTACGCTCTCTGAGTTGGCGGTTCAGTGGGAGGTTCCTGTTGCCCTGGTGCTACTCTTAGAGCAAAGGGGCAACAAGATTCCCATCTATTTTGTGATGTCTTTGTATAGTCTTGTGATTGACCTGTGTGTCTATGTTTGATGTCAAGGGTTGGTTCCTTCAACCATTAGGCAAGCACCTGGTCATACGAGTGAAATAACCATAAGTATGTGATTAACCCTAATCAAACAAATAATATTATTCTGACCTTCGTGGTGTCCTGCAATGTGACCGTATTATAAGTACTGTACATGCACCTAAATTATTAACTCTACCAGCATACATTTTAATTCCTAAATATCGTTCCAGAAAGTCATCCCAGTGTTGAAGCTGTTTAATTATTTAATCACGCCTAGCCCAGTAATCAACAATGTTCCTTACTTAGTGCTAATTAAGTGATCTTCATTCTTCTTAGAAAGGTTTTTCCAGCTGCTAGTGCAACTTGTATGGATTTGTAGCAAAGACATTTAGGCCCTCTGGCTAAGGGCAGTTTATTTGAAGAGTAACAATGCTGCCTTTGCTTGGCACTATGTAAGAAGATTAACTTTCCAACAGTAACAAAAGTCCTCACATTTTATGTTTGTGCTAGTGTTGATTATTGTTGGACTACATTGCCATCATATAAGTGAAATACTCTTAAGCACGGCGTAAAACACCAATCAATCAATCAGAGTGTTTTTTTTATCTGTTCTTTATAATAGGTCTGCACCTATACAGTACTATAACATGTGCTTGCCCTCTTCTTGGAGCTTGTCTTGCATTCATCATTCCAAATACAAATTCCAAAACATATACCAATCCAAAGCTCTGTTTTCTTCCATCTTGCTCAGTTATAAAAGTTTCGCTAGTGCCAAATCATACAGGTCTATGGATGGGTGAATTTTGTCCTGATTTGTCCCCACAGTTCTTTGGATTAACTAACAATGCTGTGTAGATTTTCTAATTCTTGTCTTAGTTCTTGTGTTACAGTATGCATATTAGAAATAATTATCTTTCAAAGTGCCAGGCATGAGTGATTCTCAGTCAGCGACTTATTACAACAGAGTTTCCATAGGCACTGCCAGATTTCGGTGAGATTCTTTCAACATGAGCTGGTATTTGTTTCATGTGACTTTAACACAGGAGTTTTTTTTTCCTCTATGAAAATTGCTCTGATTGAAAATAGTACAGAAATGATGGCTTTGATTTTGATCATTATGCTGTGCAGACAAATGGGCAAGCTTGTTGAGTACCGTACGCCAATAATTATTTCCCCATCAATAAACCCTCTCACTGTTTGGATGACACTATGAAATGGTGCAATTTTCTGTCACATGGTTGCCACACACACTGAAGATGTCTAACAATTCCTGTCGCAAGGCCACTGCATATGATTTCCCTGATTTCTTGCGTCGCAGTGTCAATTCGTGTCGGAGGTCACTGCATGCAAGTGCCTAAAGTTTTGATTGGCTGATTTAAAATCACTTATGGGTGGTTGTCTTCAGAATAAATCCTACTGCTTCTGTCAACAGTAAGGCTTTTAGGGGGGTCCTACAAGGGAAATAGGTGTGACCTTAAACCCTTGATTAACAAACATAACGGTCATGTAATTAGTAAAATCACTTAAAATTCACAGCCAACAATTCACAGCCAACAAGTAAGATGTAATTAACTGTTTGCCAACTTTTGGTGCCCAGACCAGTTCTCTTTTTTTAAATCTGTAAGTGGCTATTTGTTTTCTACATCTTTCTGCTTGGATGAAAACTAACACCCACTCCATTTCCCAATACTAGGGTCAGCTGAAGAAACATTTTACAAATTTCTTGTCAGAAAATTCTAGTCCACCAGTTGATATTTCTGTTTTAGTTTAGCTACTAAAGTTACTCCCCAGGGAATTTCTTTCTATGCTGCATACAATCGATGTATATTTCTCATACAGTTATTTGACTTTTGGGGATAAAAGCCCCCTTTGAGACTTTTTTGAGTAGGTCCTTATACAGTTTTTGCGGATGACATTTCATTCCAGTCTACCAGGTGTCATTTCTACTACAGATATATCCCTATGGTAGTGCTATTTCCGTCCTGTAACCCCAGACAGATGTTAAGGTCTTAGCACCGATAGAGTAACATGCCCCATTAACTTCCCACACTTCTTTCTCAGATTGTGTAATCTAGAGACTGTCCAGACTTCTAGCCTGGCTGCATGTATTCCAGATGATCATGATTTGTTGGTTTGTTTGATTGGGGTTTAACATCATACTCAAGGGTATTTCACTCACATGACGACGGATTGTCCACTTCACAATTTCCATGCCTACTTAGTTACAGTGAAAAACCGAGAGGAAATCTCGTACAAACACCAAGGCGATTGCCACAACTTTTAAAGCTTAATAACATGTAATCATTATTTTACATTTTCAAGACAGAAGTGTAAGTTTGATTGAAATTCGATTTAAAGTACAGTTCATCTTTTGTGCACAGTTTCATTTTAATTTCTACCACGAGGCCTTGAGCTTCCATTGGCCTCTGAGTCCCTAGTACAAGCGGAGGATCCCTCCCACACCATGCAAGAAAACAATGTGATGAAGCAACAGGCAATTAAAGTGTTTGGCCAAACATATAAACTCAGAGTTCAAGTCATCCCTGGCATTCATTTATTTGTGAATTGGGGTTTAATGCCATACTTAACACAAAATTCAGCAGTTTTGCTCATGTGCTGAAGTGCCAGTCCAATGGGTGTTGGAAACCACTTGACACTGTAGACAACATAGAAAGACTTCACACGTTCAATACATAGACCCGTAATAAATAATGACAGTACAAAACAGATAAGCTTCCAAAGTTCCAATCGCCCCTATCACCCCTGGAAAAAATGTAAAAATTCTCGCGACCACTAATTTTCAGGTTAAAAATTTCTCACCAGATTCTACATACGGCGATTATGGTTCGGAAAAAAATCTTAAACATCATGTACTATAGGATTAACTATTAAGCGATAAATGCAACTTTTTTCGGTTTGACATCAATATTAAAGTGGGTTTTATTATAAAAAAAATTAAAAAAAAAAAAAAAAAAAATTATTATTATTATTTTTTTTTTAAATTTCTCACCAGACGTAGGATTTTACGCGACCCACTGTCGTATGGTCGCATGATTTTCCAGGCGTGATACCATATAGTCTAGTAGTTACAACATTCCACAAACAATGAATGGACATGTTGTAGTTTGTGTAGAACTAAGGTTACGAGTTAAACCCCAATTATTATCAAACAAACAAACATAACAGTTTCTACAAATGACATTTTCTGTCATTCTGTTCATCCTGATTGAGAGTAACCTCCCTTAGCACACTTCTTGGCCTTTTGGCTTTCTTATGGAACCAATGGTAGGCTGAGAGGACAGAAAATGGTGTTTATAGACTGCTGCATTACTTGTATGGGTTGAAAACTATCATCGTATCATCATGAATACTTAATGCGAGTTGGATACTATTTTGAGCTACATGTATAACTAGCCTTGTTACACCAAGCTGCTTTCTTTTTTGCTTTAGAAAAGGCTACTCTTTTATGTCTGGGGCCTGGTTGGTTGGAGGGAGCTTCATGTTGCCCTGGTGCTCTCAGAGCTAAAGGGGAACAGGAAGCCAATATGTTTGTGGTGTTTGTATTGCGTCCTGTTATTGTCCTGTATTTCTCCAGTCTTGTCTTTGTTTGTTGCCAGTGGTGTCAAGGGTGGTTTCCTTCACCCATCGGGCTGGCACATCATCATATAAGTGAAATACCATTAAGTACAATGTTAAACCCCAATCAAACAAACTGATAAACAATTTATGTCTGGGGCAAGAATGGACAGTTTAAAATTGAATGATTGATTGGTATTTTATTTTGTGCTTAATGGTTTTTCACTTATATGCAGCTCTGTATTTTAAAAATAATTGACACAAGCAAAACCAAGATGTATAACATTCCATAATGCTGGATATTGTATTTGCCTTCATTGTCAAGCAAAGACAACATTGCTACTTACCTTTTCAAACAAACTGTCCTTTGCCAGAAGGCGACAATATTAAAAGAATTGGCGACACATAAGGTGTAAGGTAGATCTGTAACAGAGGTAACGCATACTGTGTGCTGGGAACCACTGAATCACTAAAATTTTCCTTAATTATGCTTGTTGTTGCAGACATTGAGAGTCGTTTTCAAACTTACTAATGGATCCAACACACAAGCACCGAATCACAACCAATTTTACAGAGCTCGTGAAATACACGGCAGATATTGTCCACAAGCTAACTGACAATTTCATTACACATCAAATATTGGACATAGGACTCAAGGAGGAAATAAACCGGGAAACTACAAATGAGCGCAAAGCAAGAGGATTGTTAGAAATGATCATAAATCCTGGAAAACTTCGCAAGGAACATTTAATATATACGGTTTATTGTGATACATTGGTTGAAGAAAAGTGTGATCATGTTAAACAACTGCTAGATGAGACAGACGTGCCTGAAGACCTGGATAAAGGTAAAATATATATATAGGGACAGAGAGAAATCTCAACAAAACTCCACTATCAAACAATATTTCCTTTGCAGTTTGAAAACAATGCATCTCAGAAAACTTTAGGGCCTGCGACCATGGCTAAGTGGTTAGTGTGTGCGCTTTCTAAAGCCTTCTTAGATGTATCGTTCACAGGTCGAGTCTGTGGGTCGACCCACAGGTATATGAGTTAGTCACAAGATGTGGCGCCGGCAATCACAGGGGTGGTTGTAACGAGATTTCCTCTCGTTTTTCCACCACAATAGGGCAAGGAACGGTGTGAAGTGAACAATCCTTCGTCATATAAGTGAAATACCCTTGAGTATGATGTTAAACCCAAATCAAACAAACAAAACAGAAAATGTTAACCTCTGTAGTCACTACTGTAGGCCTAAGTTGTTATTGACTTATTGTTTTGCCAGCACAAGAGTTTATATTTAAACGGCGTTTAAACTGTGAAAGAAATATTGTTTGATAAGGGTGACATTTATTTAACCTGTCAATGTGTCACACTGTGTCTTTTCATACTAACATGTTTAAGAATGGAACATCACAATTTATCAGCTAAAGACATTTGATGTTCAATGAGTGTGAAGCATGAGTTGAGCATAAATTGTTCAGAGCTGAACAATGATTATGTGCTATTCTCAAACATGCAGTGCTTGCTTTTTTCTTAAAAAATAAATTAATTCCATCGCTTAAAACTTGTTTTATACATTGTAAGTGGTAAACATTAGTGAAATAAATTTAGATTGTAACCCTCTATGACACAGGTCCTTTGGCGATAGCCAGATTGTTTGAAGAGTAGCTAGGTGGCCGGCATTTACTGCTGGCGATTCGGTGTTTAACTATGAGGGTCGTGGGTTCAATTCCCAGACGGGTTTCAACCTTAAAAATGTTCTGAACTAGAATCTGTTCAAACTAATAAAGTGTTATCCCAAAATAAAGAAAATGTTGTTAATCCTTACTTTCTAAAAGACACCAAAATTATTCAGTAGCAGTACTGACTTTACTTAGCACTGGAGGAGGTATAAATTTTCCAGCACTATTTACTTTTAAGATCGGCCTAAAACACCAATCAATCAATCAATCAATCAATAAATCTATGAAACTGGGCTTAAAAAAGAACACTGAAGCACATTTAATGAATATAAATATATATTAATTGACTTTTTTTCATTTTTTAAAGCCCAACTATTTTTTTTTTATCATACTTAAACATTAGAAATAGTGTCTGAATTGAGTTTTTTAAAATGATGCATTAAAATGGTGTCTCAAATTGAGCTACCTTAACTACCATGTAGGGTAGTTAAACTGGATGTCTATGAACCCCTGATTAATACAAGGCTACAGTTCTACTTCACTATTAGCAAATGGTGGTTTGATGGCAGAGAAAAATACATTAATGTTTATAGCTTACATGTAAATGGCTTCTCATTTAGTCATAGTCCGTGTGTCTTGATACCTACCTCTTTAAAAACATCCAAACATGTATGTATTATAAATACTATGTGTTTTTTATCAAGCAATTTTATTTGCTTGAGACAGAAAGCTAATCTTGGTTTGATGGCCACTGGTTTGTAACCAATAATGACATAAACTGGATGCATACCTTCATTATTCATCATAAGCATAAAGAAAATGTGACCCCACTACATAAGAAGAAACAATGCAAAACAGTCGCACTGCAATTCTATGTTAATGATAAGTCTGTTATGGATGACATTTTTATATATATTTCTGTCTTATGAATTTAGATGGACCTATTAGTGAAGTAAGAGTGGATAAACCAGTAGAAGCTGAACCATGTTTTCAAGGTAAAGAGGTTTTGGTTTTAAAATGTACACAATGTTTGTGAAAATCAGCCATTCCATTGTTTATTTTCTGATCTACAAGACTGCTGCAGGATATGTACCAGTAGATGCCTGATATGTTATACCTGTTATGTCTGTTATACAATGTTATGAAATAATTTTTTCTTTTTTATACTTTATTTGTTTGATTGGGGCTTTATAGGCCAAACATAAGGTTATTCTACCACTTGCTTTCTGCAATACCATGTCTTACCTGCAGCCATAACTATTTATTTTAAATAATGTTTGGTTACACATAGTAGCCCTGCTGTATAACAATCATGAGTGACCAGAGCCAGAAATGCTTTGTCAAATGGTAGGTTTCATTTATTGCAGTGACAAGATTTCTGATAGTAACTTTACTGATGCAATGGGTTGGCCCACAATTGCTCAATCTGATATTTGCTCTGCTGACAAGTAACAACAACACCAATGTATGATGAGAACTTTGCATTTCCCTGTTTTTGCATGAAGATGGCATGTTGCTGACCATTGTTTGAAACATCTTTGGGTACCATGGGCCCCCACGAGGGCTTAAATAATTGTTAATCTAGTTTATGTTCATATATCCACTAATATCTTTCTTTATGTTACAGCTGCAGGGGACAATGAGAAAAGAGGGACAACAACTGTTAAGCTGGTAAACTGCACAGATGTCCATGTTGGGCCAAAAACAGTTTATAATTTCCATAAGTGAATTTATCATTTTCATAAATATATTGATCAGGTATGTAACAGATAGAAGTGCTCTTTTACAATAATAATTATACAAACAAGACTGCCGGAAAAGTCCACAGAAAGTTTTCTGTTAATAACTTGATTACAAACTAAGGCGTGTTAATTCACTTAACTGAACTATCATGATATTAGCCTGGCACCATATACTCTTACTCCAGGCCCCGAAAAAATAAACCTCCTTAAGGCCCTGTGGTGCACAACTAAATTTGGTTTGTTTTGTTTGTTTGATTGGGGTTTAACGTTGTACTCAAGCGTATTTCACTTATATGAGGACGGATTGTCCACTTCACACTGTTCCTTGCCCTATTAGGGTGGAAAACCGGTAGGAAACCTCGTAAAAACCACCCCCGCGATTGCCGGAACCACATCTTTTGACTCTTATACCGGAGGGTCAACAGACCGACTCGATGACCAACAATACATAGCAATACTGGTCACAATATCCTTTTAGCTAAATCATATGAAATAATCAAGTCGTACATTTTGGCAACTTTAATATAAATTTAATTATTGCTATAAAAGAATCTATGTAATATTTTCAGAAACTATAATTTAAATCCATTGAGTTTGTACTCTTGGCAAAGATTTGTAATAGCCTCATTGACCAGATCTTTTAATCTATTTTCAGAGAATGAAGAAAATGTTGATACAAATGAAGATTGTGCTACATGTATTTCCAAATGTTAACCCAGGAATTTAATGAAATAAACACAAATGCAGGTGTGATATTGGTAGAGATAAATACTGCAAAGATGCCAGGGATATTAAAAGAGCTAAGTACTGATAAGATTTGATATCAGAGATGCCAAGTACTGCAAAGATGTGATACCAAAAGAGCCAAGGCAAAGACATAAAAATCTATGTACTGCAAAGATAGGATGCTTCAAAGAGATTAGTGCTGCAAATATGTGATACCATAAGTGCCAAGTACTTATGATGTGTGATACTAAAAGAGTTAAATACTGCGAAGATGATACTGAAGGAGCTCAATCCCGCAGAGATGTGATACCAAAAAGACCTCTTCAATGCAAGGATTTTATTTTTATTAAAATGACTGGTCACTCCTGGAAGTGAAATAAGAGTTCTCTCCTCTGGTGATGTAATATTGAAAGGGCCCTGTTCTGTCAGGGAGAAAATAGCGGATCAGATCTCTAGTTCATGGCAATCTAATTAAAATCAGATCTCAAAAACACTCTTCGTGTTTTGTTTGTCGCTATATTGAGATCTAAGGCAATCACTATACTTACGCTGTTCAATTAGGTCAAGCTTATTGGGGTTCACGAAAGGTCACAGTCTGAATTGTCCAATTAAAACACAGATAACACTGGGTGTGGTAAACAACAAATTCAGCCAAAACAAGCAGAAATCTTTGGCTTTTATAAACCAAAATTTAGAAGCAGCTCAGTGATTGGTCAATTTAAGAAACCAATCCACATTATAGGTGGGGTGATTGCGTTAGACCTCAATATACTGACAAATAAAACACGGGTAGCGTTTTTGAGATCTGATTTTAATTAGATTGTAGTTCATGGATAGGGCATGGAAAGCAGCTTAATCCTCCAACTGCCAATCAATACTTATTGTTTTTAATTCTTTGTATTTTTTTATAGACAAAGACAATAATCCTGATAATGAAATATTTGAATTTTAATTGGATAAATGCTCAACATAGTAGATTCGATGCAATATATATATTTTTTAACTATTCTTGATTGTACACTTCTGTGCTTTCATCAAAAATAAATGTCTCTATTTTATTGGATTTTATTTTTGTTTTTGTTTTTTTTAATAGCCAAAATGTTATATTTATTTTTATGCTGATCTTTGGCCACTCAAAGGCTTGAATACTTTATTTTTCAAAATACAAATGAAACAATTAAATACACCATCAAAAATCAAAGCAGTAAACACCAGGATGCTTTGATGTTTATTGGTTGATTGACTGGTATTGTAATATTTGGAATGAAATTTTAAGCTGAAAACTTGGGGAATGGTGCAATTCACTGTACAAAGATAGAAGAGTTAAAAACTATTACACCCTATTCTGTGCCCACACCTTACCCAGTCTGTGTCACATCCAAGGGCTTAGGCAGAGGGTGTCCGATCGTCCAAATGGACACCCTGAGTCCTTGGTCACATGCTACTTTCTGTTCAGACCCCGCTCCGATCATACAACATACTCTGTTTTTACACTCACCTCTGTTCCTATATGCTACTATGTGTCCACATCATTCTGGGTATATACACCCAACTTTGTATAGATACACTTCTCTGTGGTCACGCCCTACTCAGTCTGTGTCACATCCTACTGGGTATATGCACCCAACTCTGTATCTATACACTTCTCTGGTCACACCCTACTCAGCCTGTGTCACATCCTACTGGGTATATACACCCAACTCTGTATAGATACACTTCTCTGTGGTCACACCCTGCTCAGTCTGTGTCACATCCTACTGAGTATATGCACCCAACTCTGTATAGATACACTTCTCTGTGGTCACACCCTACTCAGTCTGTGTCACATCCTACTGGGTATATGCACCCAACTCTGTATCGACACACTTCTCTGTGGTCACACCCTGCTCAGTCTGTGTCACATCGTACTGGGTATGCACCCAACTCTGTATCTATACACTTCTGTGGTCACACCCTACTCAGTCTGTGTCACATCCTACTGGGTATATGCACCCAACTCTGTATCGATACACTTTTTTGTGGTCACACCCTGCTCAGTCTGTGTCACATCGTACTGGGTATATGCACCCAACTCTGTATCTATACACTTCTCTGGTCACATCCTGCTCAGTCTGTGTCACATCATACTGGGTATATGCATCCAACTCTGTATCGGCACACTTCTCTGGTCACATCCTACTCAGTCTGTGTCACATCCTACTGGGTATATGCACCCAACTCTGTATAGATACACTTCTCTGTGGTCACACCCTACTCAGTCTGTGTCACATCCTACTGAGTATATGCACCCAACTCTGTATCGATACACTTCTCTGTGGTCACACCCTACTCAGCCTGTGTCACATCCTAGTGAGTATATGCACCCAACTCTGTATCGATACACTTCTCTGTGGTCACACCCTGCTCAGCCTGTGTCACATCCTACTGAGTATATACACCCAACTTTGTATCAACACAATTCTCTGTGGTCACCCTACTCAGTCTGTGTCACATCCTACTCTCTGTCTACACCCTTAATGTCCACACCCCATGCCGATCGTACACAATAATCAGTTTTTATACTCAACTCTGTTCCTATATGCTACTATTTGTCCACATCCTACTGGGTATATACACCCGAATCTGTATCGACACACTTCTCTGTGGGCACGCCTTCCCTTGGGAGGGAGGGACAACATGAAGCCTATCAGTTTATGTTTTGTATTGTGATTGTCCTGTCTGAACCTTGTTCATAGCCAGTGGTGTTGGGGTCGGTTTCCTTCACCTATTTTGGGCTGACACGCCATCATACGATTGAAATAACCACACAGTACTATGTGTCCATCCACTACTCTGTATATACACCCTTTTCTGTATCCAGCCTGCTTTGTACCCTCACACTATAGTCTGTATCCTCACACTATATTCTGCACCCACACACGATACTATGTACCCTCACTCTGTACCCCCATTCTATACTCTATACCCCCACACTATACTCTGTACCCTCACACTATACTCTGTACCCACATACTTCTACTCTGTACCCTCACACTTCTACTCTGTACCCACACACTATACTCTGTACCTCACACAATACTCTGTACCCACACACTATACTCTGTACCCTCACACTACACTCTGTACCCACACACTATAATCTGTACTCTCACACTATACTCTGTACCTACACACTAAACTGTGTACCCACACACTATACTCTCTACCCACACACTATACTTTGTACCCACACACTATACTCTGTATCCTCACACTACACTCTGTACCCACACACTAGTACCACACACTATACTCTGTACCCACACACTATACTCTGTACCCTCACACTATAATCTGTACCCTCACACTATACTCTGCACCCACACACTTCTACTCTGTACCCACACACTTCTACTCTGTACCCTCACACTTCTCTGTACACACACACTATACTCTGTACCCACACACTACACTCTGTACCCACGCACTATACTCTGTACCCACACACTATACTCTGTATCCACACACTATACTCTGTACGCATAAACTATACTCTGTGCCCACACACTATACTCTGTGCCCACACACTATACTCTGTACCCACACACTATAATCTGTACCCACACACTATACTCTGTGCTTACACCGTACATAGGGTTCATGCTATATTCAGTCTCTGCGACCATACCCTACAGCTTGAATGCTTTCACTACTTTTTACTTACTTGACTTCACCAAAGATGCCTTTATATGAGCGAGATAACCATAATAAAATATGCCCTAAAATATCAATTTTGTTGGACACAATATGATATCGGTAAGAAGCGACAATGACTTCAAAGACCAATGATCCGACAACGCTGGCTCCAATAATGCATTTCTTATGGTTGGGCGTCGCGTATCTTTATTGACTTTATAATACAAGTCTGTAAGATACGTTTTCTCATGTAGGTAAATATTGTGTGACCTATTGCAGAAAGTCAAAAAGAAGAAGAAAAAACAGCAAAAAAAAAAACCGCCAAAGGATATCCTTCAAAATAAAATATTTGTTTTTACGAGGTTTCCTCCCGGTTTTCCACCATACTAGGGCAAGGAGCAGTGTGAAGTGGACTATCCATCGTCATATAAGTGAATACCCTTGAGTACGACAAACAAACAAACCCTAACTGATATGAGATTAATATCTGAAAATACCTAATCAGTAGGCTTTGGCTAGCGGCATGTGGAGAGAAAAGGATTGATAGACTAGACCTACTGTTTTTAAACTTTGTGAATCTCTATAACCGTTGGTCTTTGATTGGCCTTGGTAAGGACCTGTTAAATTAATACTCTCAAACGCTAATACCATTCCACAATGCAATAATCACCGATATTTGAAGTTATAAAACATCAACTTTTACCTGGAATTATTATACACTTATATAGTAATCCCAGCTTTTACCCAACAAATGATTTTGAATTTATCAAATGTGCAAATGTTCACTATACCTCCTCTGCTCCCATTATGACTGAACCCCCAAATTTAGAAATCCAATTTCTACATTTCTGACAAATTGACAAATCTTCTGGCAACTGAAAGAGATTGTGAATGATACTTCATGACTTGCACACTGTGCAGGATTGGTTCACAAGACCCTTACATTTGGTAACCGGTACTTCAGTTGTTAACACACATTTTCCGAGCGAAGAATAAATTCGCCGATATCCGCTTCGGACTGTTGTGATTTCAACTTATAACTCCAATAGTCACTGTTGCTGGAAATATTTGCGTAGTGGCTTATTTTCAACGTCAAAGTCATTGCTTGATTGATTGGTGTTTTACGCTGTGTTTAAGGGTATTTTATTTATATGATGCCGGCCTATTCCAACAATATAATTGACAAGAGCACAACCAAAATGTAAAGCGTTTCCATTATGTTGCAACGTTACAAGCTTGTGATTTTGGAAAATCGTGGAGTATTTCATTTCTACACTTGATTTCGAATTAAATTTTGGCGACTGTATGGTGTAAGCTTCTTTTAATAACAAGAGATCCATGAATGGATCTTGACGCCCACACTGTTAAGATATTTTGAAGGGAAGGCTCAAAGACTAGAGGGGACAGATTCATGAATTGATTTTCTGTCTTGTGTCTAATCAAGTATTGTTTAATTGTTCATGTCATGTTCGCCCATACAGCCAATAGGGATTTCGTGAGTTTACTAGATTTTGAAGATTTATAAGTGTTGTCTAAAATAAGGATGAATGAACATGAAATAAGAAAAACAAGGAGAATAAAGTTTGAAATATTACTTTTTTCACCTCTCTGCTTGTAAATGACAGTATTGTTATCCTTTTACCCCTGTTTAAACTAGTTGACTTACATCTTGGCCAGCAATTGAAAATCTAGGTCGTTACAGCTGTGTTTTGGACAACACAGTGTCCTATAAGCCAGAGATAGGTCTACTGACAGTAATTAAGTTAACAGAACACAATGAAAGCCATGTACATATGTACACTTTACCAGAATATAGAAAGAAAACTCTGAAAGTAAAACTAAAATGATACCTGCAAAACTAAGTTAATTGTAAATGTTTGAAAGTTACCAGAATAGTAGATTGAGCAGTAGTTATTAAGATATAGAGATAACAGGAAATAGTCATATGGATAGTACAGATAAATGGGTAAGAGACTTATAAACAGATAACAAAGGAATGAATAAATGGATTGAAACAAAATTAATAGCAGCACAATGACACCTTAAGCGGATGCTGAATCAACAATATAAACTTGATCGGAATAGAAGTTTCCAAGATTAGCCGATAACAACAATGTGTAAAATTACGAAAAAATGACTTAATTAAAGACTAACGGACAGACAGACAAGAACAAAGATGATACCTGCAATACTAAACCATGTGGGGAAGCTATGAATAAAATATGAAAGTTATCAGAGTAGTAGTTCCCGAAATATACTGATAACAAGAATTTTTATGAGACGGACAGGCGGACGGACGGACCACGGAGAGTGATGAGAATAGCCCACAGTCAAAATGGCTGTGTGCTAAATACATGGCTGTACTCATTAAAACTTTGCAAATGTACCAGAGGAACAAACTTTATAGATCACTGCTTCCCCGTGCTTAACGAAAAAGGCCAGTCGACTGCCTGTGGACAATTAATGCTCGATAAACACACAATGGCGTCGCCTTTTTAGAAATTCACAATTACGTGGGAGAAATACATTGGACTGACATATTTTCGTTAAGTATGATACTTTTTTCTTCTGCGCAGCTATTTACGTGCACAACGAAATCGTCCAGCAGAATGAGTAATGAAACACTGGTTCTGATTTCTAGTGCTGAGAGACGACAACATAACCATCCTGTTTGCAGTTGTTGTTGTTCACAGCGAATGTCAGCCGCAAAAGCAGAATAAGACCCGATAGCAGCAGCTTAATGTTGGACAATGTAGTTATTTGAAGATGCTAAAATGCTTGGATCGATAACACCGGTAAAGTTGATAAGTGCGATCAGTCGCGGTCAAGATTAAGTGGTGCGTGACACGGCGCTAATTCCCTGCCCAAGATCCAGCAAGAGGAGGACGTTTTACTGGCGCAAGACGAACACCGTTTGTCCAATGCTATTTTGTCCCTGTTTTTAGTTCTACTTTTATATGTCTCCATAAAGTCTCGCCTGTTCCCGAGCCTGCGTGGTCTTATTTCTTATAGTCTCGAACTCCGCTATTACCCGAACACTCTTATTGAAAAAGAGGCGTCTAACTTCCGAGCTATAAGTATCTGATCGTGATGAGGCAAAACTGAGAAAGAAAAAGGAATATTGATCATGCAGAAGAAACATGTAGAAGTTGCCATAAATGAAGAGACGAGGTTCTGTCTGGATTTATTTTGTTCGCTATTTGTTTAAGACTTTAGGCTACCTATATCTCTTCGGTCTATTGCGGTTGATAATGTAAATACAAGTGTTTCCCTCTGGTCAAGGGCAGTTTGTTTAAAGAGTAGTGCTCAATGTTGTCTTTACTTAGCACCGGACAGAGATTAACCTTCTAAGGTAACCAAATTATGCTTTAATTTGTGCTCGTCTGTATAACTGATCGAGCACATCGTCGTTTTTTAAATGGAAAACCCTTAAATTCGGTTTAAAAAAATGGTTGGGCTGATTTTTGTTTACAGATTTGTTAATTGATTGATTGATTATTTGATTAATTGGCTAATTGAATGATTAATTGATTGATTGATTGACTAACTGACCGATTGATTGGTTAGTTGAGTGATTGATTGATTGATTAATTGATTGGAACCTTAACGCCGTAATCAATTGGATGTCACTGAACGTTGAGGGCTATGTAGGCCTATTCTCCACCAGTAAATTACTGAACTAACGCATTGACTTCATGCGAAGGGTTTTGCTTTTTGGGAAATGCAATATTCCTCGAATACTCAGCAAGCTACTCTTGACACATTAACTAGTTACGATAGTGATTGTGTTGGCCTTACGGTTTGGTGTTAGTTTCAATGATATCCGATTGTGGATCAATTATGTTTCGGTCCGGAGTCGCTGATAATGATTTGTTACCTTCTTTAACGGTGTTAAATTTGAATACTTCTGAAGAGCCATAGTTAGGCTTAAAGGTCTTCCCAAATGGGTTTTAAATCAGGCTTAAAGTGACTCAATTCCAAAGATAATATATCCAACTTATTTAAAAAAAATATATCCCGTATTTTTCCGATTCGTAGATTTGTTTTATTCACTTACAAACTTGCAACTTTGCAAAAAAGTTATTCAAGTTGTGACGTAAGCAGGGGAAATTCCCTTCGGAACAATCCGAGTCGGATAATGCAAATGCAGAGTCCATACCGGAGAAACACGATTCGTTGGAGAATAATAAAATGGCGACTAAGTTTCCAGAGATACTACTTTACGAGTTCTTTCCCCTGGTGACGTCACTCGCTATCATTGAGCTGTATTTGCTAATTAATGCTACATGTTTGAATCCCAATATCTCCATAAGTTTGCCGATTTTTTTAATGTAAAAAATAAAAATTCTAGGTATCACCCATTTGGGAAGACATTTAAATAAGCAGAAGGGAGGGGATTCCTTTACACGTGGTGTGTATCGTAGTACAATGTCTGCCAAAATCCTGGAAAACTATCCTCAGGTGTGAACTCTCGTTAAAGAAAGTTTAAAGCAAAAACAAAAAACAAAACTCACATGTATATATGTAACGAGATAACAGTGCGGGACATTTATGTAATAGTTCGTCCGTTTTAAATACATTATTTACTAAATACACCAATAGTCAGTTATCAACAACAGACGAAAGCACAAACATGACTATTTTTTAACTCCAATCAAACAATTCAATCAAACAATTCAATCAAACACATAGATTTCTTCCTAAAATTCTGCAAGACAAAAAATGACAACATGTAATCATTGCTCAAGAAGACTTTTTGCCAGTATGAGTTCTTTATGAACGGAAATAATTACTTTTATATTTACTTGTACGTTCTAGTTAAAATCTTTGAGTTGGGGGCCGAGGTGGAATCCCTTAAACAGACCATCACTGACCTAACGTCGGGCACGGGAAGATGACACTGTCAAAACTCTTAGGATGTTTCAAGGTAATATATCACTAGCTCTCGCATTATACCCTGGCTACAAACGGGCAAGATTAGCCATGGTTCAGATATATAGCTTTGAGAATATCCTGTTGCCACAGATGTAAATATTGTTGAAATGCATCTGGGGAATTCCTCGAAAAAATATTGTTTTCAACTTCTGTAGAATGTAGATTAACTTTTCTGTAACCAGGGCACTTTTGAATGTTTTGGGGTAGCCTAAAATATATATTCTGGTACCACAAAATATACATGAACCTTTTGTATGTCTAACCCTTCGGTTTAGCCCAATGTCCCATCAATGCAAACCCATGTCAGATGTTGGAAATTAACCCTTCGGTTTAGCCCAATGTCCCATCAATGTAACCCATGTCAGATGTTGGAAATCTAACCCTTCGGTTTAGCCCAATGTCCCATCAATGCAAACCCATGTCAGATGTT
>JAVFBX010248240.1:0-10137 GCA_034783855.1 Mopalia kennerleyi | reverse complement strand
GAACGATAGGTTACGTGGGTTAAAATTCACGCGAACGGTAGATCGGTTACGCAAAATTTTGAAAAAATAAGGCCTGCTACATGTAAATAGTATTTTCCAGAAGTATACCCTATGATTGTGTAACATTTGAAGTTGATTGTGGTCAGTGCAGCGGGCTGCTGATACTTCTTCAATAAACCATGCTCTGGCTAAGGGCAGTTTGTTTGAAGAGAAATAAAACTTTGCTTGTCTCCACATGTTGTCAAGCAACGTCTAATTGCTTTTATTGTTTATTTCAGACATCAGTTGTTTCCAAGGTTTTTTCAGTTATCCTGACATGCAGCCAATATTGCGCCACTTTTGTATCTATCACCTGGATGCCCCTGGTCAAGAGGAGGGAGCCCTACAGCTTAAACAAATGTAAGGTGTACACTCTCTTTAATATATGCCTGTAAGCATGATCCTCTACAATGTATGGCTGACAATAACTACTTTTGTTGTAGACTGTAGACCATCCCAAAGATGAATGCATCATGTCCTTTGTCTGAAAATATATATTTTAGTCCCCATCATTTCAGCTTTTGTAATTAAGGAAGAGCATGGTATACATTTATTTTGCAGAATGAAGTTTCAACTTAATTTTTGAAATAGAAAAAACACAATGCATATTACTGTTTGTGGTAATGTATTGTTACGTGTATTCGTGAAATTCCAATTTCATTTCTATATGACTTTTGCGGAAGTTTTTATTTTCATTTATAATATATACCGTTATAAGTGACTGGTAAAGCACTGGGATGCCAGCTTGATTGCAGACATCATAAGAAACTGACTCAGTTGAGACGGTTCTATTCATTTTGTATGTATTGAACTAATATAGTCCTGAGTCCTAACACAAAGATATCTTTCTCAACTTTTTTTTTACTCAATTACCATCTTCATACAAGGGAAAATTATTGAATCTAATGTCTCTTGTCTTATTTCTTCTACTAACAATATAGTCTTTTTATCACAGACTTCACAATAAAATCTGATTTTATAATAATTAATTTCAATCTATGAGAGATTTGTATCATTGGCTTTGATCCCAACTAACCTTATGACTCCTCTCTGTAGGGCTGATGCCTTAGGTAACCCAGACAGCATGGGAAGCAAGTAAGTCTGATGGTGATAAGTACATGTTGATGTTGTACAACTTCATGTAACTCTACACGAAATTCTGATCTTATTCTATGCCACTTTCTTTTTTCATCCTCTTCTCTTTAATGTCGTTCATATCTCTTTTATTTAAGCAACAAGAATTTTATTAAGTTTATGTTTAATGACTAGCAATAAACACTGTACTCACGGTCATTTCACTTATATAATAGCATGTCTGCAAATGAAGGAAATTGCTGAAAGACATTTGACTTTGTGTTGAGTCTAAGCTCTGAGACTCGAGGGCAACTGGAAGCTCTCCTGCATTATCTTCCTGCAACTGATGCAAATATTAACAGAAGCATTGTGTAAAAATAAACAAGGTTTTGGTTAAGCACTTACCTTCTTCCAGTGTCCTTGAAAATGATTATAAACCTACCTGGTACCTTCTTGGGCAAACCCAGCCAATGTTGCCACACTGCGGATACTCATTGTACCAGCTAAGTATCACGGTTATTCACGGACAACATATACATTCACATTATCCTGATTTGACATTGCTCTGATCAAGCAGAAATGCAGGTTCCGGTGGCTTGTAGCGCTATTAAATTTAATCCGCTATTAGATATTAGCGATTTAATCTGATGTTATCGACTAATCGTGTTTCCAGCAACTGGCCCCTGGTGAGGAAACTTCTATCTGGGCAACTTGAAGTTTGACTTGACAAATTAATGCGACCAGGTATCCTGGATAAGATATTGCCCTAGGACTACCTAACTGCCTATCTGTTGTATTGATGTTAAATATTGTGTCATTTTGTTTGTTTTGTGTTCATTTTATTTTAGATGCTTCTTGAATGGTTTACTTTTCAATTTGCTTCTTTTTTTTTGCACTATATTTTTGACAGCTTTTAATACCTGTAGTAGACAAACTGGACCGGGGATTTCTGTCCAGAATTGACTAAAATTATGTATATTGTTTTTGAATGACCAGAAGTACCAAAGTCACATTCTTACTGTTGTAAAATTCATCATCACCTCTATATATCAAAGTTTATTGAAATCTATGTGAAAAGTCAGCAAATGTATGATAATTTTGTTATTTGTGTATTGTTGACTTCAATATTTATACCCTATCCCGTGGGAATAGTTAATGAACATTTCAACGAGGAAATCTAGTGTATCTTGTATTTTATAAACGGGAAATACTGTTTTCATTCTTATTTAATGAACCAAGACAAGGAGAAAGTGATGAGATCTTCATACTGATCTTTGGAAGGAGAAGGGTTACATGTTATCTGTATTGGATTCCCCACCACTAAAGCTGTCTTAAATGTACTACAATGACAAACGCTGTCAAGCTTGAATGGGTAGTTAGACGCTGATATGCTTGCGTAGTCTGTCTGTCGACCATCAGGTATATGAGTGAGTCACGATGTGACTCCCGCAATCGCGGGGGTGGTCAAACTAACAAACAAACAATTTTTACATAATATTTTAATATGTATACATGTACTTATATAATCTGTGAAAATTCTCTGCACTATTATTACTGGTATCATCTCCTGTTAGAATAGATCGCTGAGAGGTCACTTTAAATTCATGTTGGCAGTGGGGAGGGAGCTGCCTGTTGCCTTGGTGCTCTCAGAGCAAATGGGCAACATGAAGCCTATGTGTTTGCTATGTCCTACACCGATTTGGGCTAGCTCGCCGTCATATCAGTGCAGTAACATTAACTACTTGTATGTTGCTTAAATCAACCCTTGGTTTATTACTTTATTATCCTGACGTGAAATAAATATTATAGTACTAAATGTTGTTTACTGGTTTCAGGTTTATGTACCCCACAATGGATCAGCTAGCCCAGGCAGTTCACTATGTGGTCGACTATTTTGAGTAAGTTTCTCTAAACACTCGCTGTGGCTAAGGGGACTTTTTGAAGAGTAGCAATACTCTCTTTAATAATCACTAGAGGAAAATTAACTTTCCAACATTATGGAAACGCTTCACATCTTGGTTATGCTAAAATTTGTGATTATTTTATGAACAACCGGGATAGCAATGTAGTTTTAAAAGGTTCCTCCCTTTTTTTCTTCTTCCACCAAAAAACAGAAAGGTAAATTCATTTTATGAGTTAAATACCCCTGAATGTGAAGCTCAACACCAATCAAATAAATAGAGTAAAGTGTTTGTCCAATTGCAAAGTTGGAAGATAGATAAATACATAGAGAAGAATATTAACTAAGAGTCGACCCTCCTCTCAACAATTTGATTTCTTAAATTTCCAGTCTGACTGGAAATACTCTCTTAATCATGCAGATACTCGGTATAAACTTCATGTAAACAGAGATCTCTTACGATTTTGCAAACTTCAATATACAGAAATTGACTGACAGATGACTCAAATTAGATAGTTTATGCAAATCTATTATCTATTTGGATCTCATCGTACATAAAGAAAAAACAGATATTTTCTGAAATCTGTACATTTTAGAAAGTTAATGATGAGTAACTTGAGAACTTATCTTCAGATTCTAATCAAACGTGATAGAAATATTCCACATAGCACGATGATGTATGGGATTAAGCTTGGTGTGTCTAAAACATAGTAAAATCATACCAAGTGGCACAAGTTTGCATATATAGCAGACCTCCTCACATGTACTTACCAACTTTCAGTATTCTTTTAATTTGAAAGTTTTCAGTAATTTTTTCAAACTTTTAGTATTTTGTAGACAAAATTAATGGTAAATGTAAGTAAAATCTACTAAAATAACATTCTGTCTGTCATTATGGAAGAGTTAAATTTTCTGATAAAAGACAAAATCCTCCGTATTTTAACTTCTCTGTAGAAGGTATGATACTCATGTAAAGAGCTATGAACATGAACAAAAAAAACATACAAGACTGAGTACAAAAAAAAATAATAAAAGAAAGATAAATGCTAACATAATGATTTTGAGGAGTTGATAAAGGTGGAGGGTATAGAGGCTAAAATTAAGGTTACAATTTAATGTGGAATTGACATGAAATATTTGTATTGGGTTTCAGGCTGAAGAGAGTTATTGGATTTGGAGTAGGATCTGGGTCTAATATTCTCACCAGATTTGCTGTAAGTAATAATACATGCATTATACTTGTACGGTATTACAGTGATCCGTTCAACTTATTTGTGACCATTTAGTAGGATTTTGCAAAATGCAAAATGGACATACTCTTTTAAATGTACTGGATAGGCTGTATTTCAATATCCTTGGCTGAGTGATAAATTGTTGTTAAGATTAATTCACACCAAATGAGACGTCCCATCGCTTGGGTCTTGTTCACAGTGGATGCTACACGACACGCTTCATTCCTATGCTTTAACATTGATTGATTCGCACAGGCAATGATGTCACAATGCAAACTAATAATGACACAATGTTAGGTTAGAGAACATGCGCCTGCAGCTCGACTGTCATGTAACAGTAGCCCCTAGTATGAACTTAATTATTACATAAAAAGTAGTGTTCTACATTATTTCATGCAGTGTGACAGTCATGTCTGGTGTCAATTGGGCTCAAAGGAAACGTACAAAAGATGACCATCTTTTGTATGCTTTTCTCAAGTGACTTATAAAACTTATGTTTCTGAATTATGGTTTTCATTTTGTTAGATTTTATACAGTAGTGTTTTAAGACATTATTATTGGCTCGATTAAAAAGAGCTTGCCTAAACTTTCTCCACATTGATTAAAATCTTTATAGTGAAATCAATAAATCTCAAGATACATGTACATTGCATTTTGACAACATTTTCCCCCTTTGCTTTTTTTTTTCCATTATGTACTGCTATTCCCAGTTTTTCAGTGGTTAATATATACTGTGAAATACCCTTTGGTACATCATTGAACACCAACGGATCCTTGGGACTCTCCACCATTCATACTGACAAACCTTATCAATAATTTACAATATATGGGAGGAAATTAATCAATGAAATACTTACAGTTACACCAGCCCAATCGTGTGGATGCGCTAGTACTGATTAACCCTACAGCTACGCGACCAGGATGGATGGAATGGGGCTATCAGAAGGTAGGCTTAAAAATCATGACTTCTCTCTGGAAACCTCAGTCGAGAACCATATCGTTCTTCACAAGTTATTGATATACACAGGTTAAATGTCCACAAGTACATGTATATTGATCAAATCATTTTTTTCCACAGTTGAAACATTGTGTTTTTGATTTTAATATTTATTCAATCGATAAAACTTGTTTTATAAAAGGGAAAAATATAAAGCATTTGACGGGTCAGAAACTTGATGGGGGGGTCCATGTGCAATCCCCATACAGCTGCATCAAAACTTTGATTTTGGACACCAGCCCCACCGCGGGAAGATTCAATGATTTAATTAACATGATATGTATTAATTGAAACACAAGTGCTTGTTATAATTTAGCACAATTAGCTTTATTTAATACCACAAATGACCACAACAGACCAAAAACAAAACAGTTCTTCGCTTTTAAAAATCATTTTTAATCGATGTAAGTTTTCAGAAGCTGAATTTGTTAGCACTCATTTTCTTATTTTAGGATTCAGTAACTCCATCAGTTTTAAAATATTTTTTCCTGTTTTTCTTTTCAGATGAACTCTTGGTATCTGTTCAGTGGTCAAATGACAAACTTCACAGAGGAATATCTTCTCTGGCACTGGTTTGGAAAGGTAACCAGTCATTTATCTGTTTTAGGGACCCAAAAAGGTGTCAACAGTTTACTCTGGTGAAATAACTTTTCTGGTTTTGTTGTCACATGTGGAAACTTGCAATTCTTTTCTTTGTGTCTTGTGATTGACCTGTTTTTTTAGTTATTATTATTATTTTAAGTGACACAGGGAGCCTTAAGTATTGCATTAAACTCTAATCAAACAAATAAATTCTTTCTTCAGACAAGCTGTCGAATTGTTACAAACAATACCTTGGCTTTCAAAAGAACTGGCATTAGAGGAAAATAAATAATTATAAAAAAAATGAAATGAAATACTGCAACATACTTCACATATTATGCAACTGTTTATGCCAGATTTGGGGTTTTTGGGTAACTTTTTTGGCGAAAATGAAAAAAAACAATCTGTGCTAAAGTTTGTTTTTTACGACAGCAAATAATAAAAGTTGGCTGAACAGTTAAATGAACTTTACTTATGCAGAAGTGAAGCATATATACCTGACAAAAGACACTGTTGAACACTGTCCAGAATATGTGTTGTGCGAGATGTTGGCAGGCACTCTGAAGGAAAAAGGCTCCCAAAAGCTGTCCCTGCAGTTGATCATTTTGCTTCAAATCTGCGATAAACAAAATAGAAATCTCTAAAATGACCTGAACTATTAAGCGAAAAATGTATCAATAAAAAAGATTTAACTTGTTTGTTGTTTTTTCTTGTATCATGCTTTAATTGAATGAAATGAATTTTATTATATCTGTGTTTTCAGAAGACAAGATGGGAAAACCACGATCTGGTACAGGTGTTCAGAGATTATATTAAAGTCATGAATCCACACAATCTCAGTCTCTTCACAGAATCCTATATCAAGTAAGTCCAGAGACTATGTTAGTCATGAATCCACATAATCTCAGTCTCTTCACAGAATCCTATATCAAGTAAGTTCAGAGACTATGTTAGTCATGAATCCACACAATCTCAGTCTCTTCACAGAATCCTATATCAATCAAGTAAGTTCAGAGACTATGTTAGTCATGAATCCACACAATCTTAGTCTCTTCACTGAATCCTATATCAATCAAGTAAGTTCAGAGACTTATGTTAGTCATGAATCCACACAATCTCAGTCTCTTCACAGAATCCTATATCAATCAAGTAAGTTCAGAGACAACGTTAGTTATGAATCCACACAATCTTAGTCTCTTCACTGAATCCTATATCAACTAACTAAGTTCAGAGACTATGTTAGTCATGAATCCATACAATCTTAGTCTCTTCACATAATCCTATATCAATCAAGTAAGTTCAGAGACTATGTTAGTCATGAATCCACACAATCTTAGTCTCTTCACATAATCCTATATCAATCAAGTAAGCTCAGAGACTATGTTAGTCATGAATCCACACAATCTTAGTCTCTCCACAGAATCCTAAACAACTAAGTTCAGAGACTATTTTAGTCATGAATCCACATAAGAATTGGCAAAAATGTTACTTGTTAGTATATACTGTTGGGTTGCCAGCTAACCAACTACCTCATAGCCTGGAGTGAGTTCAATCCAGTAACGACATAGCCTGGAGTGATTTCAATCCAGTAACGACATAGCCTGGAGTGAGTTCAATCCAGTAACGACATAGCCTGGAGTGAGTTCAATCCAGTAACGACATAGCCTGGAGTGAGTTCAATCCAGTGATGACATCTGTGTGAATTTGGGACCATGTGCCTTCACACCAGTCATTTTGACAGATATCTGTAGGTGGAAAAGCTGCCAGTGATTTGTCAGAATCCCAGGCCCCCTTTTGCATATAACACTGACTCTGCCTGCACGAAGAGGACTTGAAGCGTAGTATGGTCTACATCATCAATCAGACAACAGTTTTTTACGTCTTAGGAAATTTGTGTGTAAGTAAAATAGTGCCGAATAAGCATAACACACAAATTAAACTTAGTTATGTTTCCACTTTTTCAGGAGAGATGACTTACAGTTAGTCAGAGAGCTAGACCCAATTAGGAAATCCATGGCAAAGATGGTCAGGTAAGAAACTAGAGTGATTTCAAAATAATCCAGGTTGCCATCGTTTGTGTTATGGTCAAACGTTGAACTGCTGGGTCCAATTCCTCGAAGGCTGTGGCTTAGTGGTTAGCATGTGTGCTTACTAATCCTACTCCAATTTACTGTTCAGGGGATGGAGTCTGTCTGTCGACCATCAGGTACAGTATGCAAGGTGTCCTCTCGTACTTAGGCAAGGATCAGTGTGATACTGTGTGAAGGGGACAATCAATCGTCATATAATTGAAATATGACGTATGACGTTAAACACCTACATTATCAAGCAAACATCAAAATGCTATTAGTTGCCAACACCAGATAAAATGGCTTATAGCATATTATAGATACATGTTCATTCAGACCTTTAATATGGCAGGATGCTCATGCTACATCAATTTAATTAAAATCAGATCTCAAAATGCTACTCGGGTTTTGTTTGTCGCTATATTGAGATCTAAGGCAATCACTCTACTAATGCTGTTCAATTAGGTGAAGCTAACTGGGGTTCACGAAAGGTCACAATTTCAGGTAACACAGATAACACGGGGCCGTGGTAAACAACGAATTCAGCCAAAACAAGCAGAAGTTGTCCGATTTTCATATGCTTAAATGTTGTAAGCCGCATATAAACAGGGAAAAATCATATTCGACTCAAAATTTATTTTTTAATGGCGTTTGTTGAATGTGCGTACATGTATCCGTTGGTCATGTAAAAATAGGAAGTCGGGAAACTTCGGTTCGTCGGCGGAAATCTTCGGCTTTTAAAAATCAGAATTGAGAAGCAGCTCTGTGATTGGTCAGTTTAAGACACCAATCGACATTGTAGGTGGGGTGATTGCGTTAGACCTCAATATAAGCGACAACAAAACATGGGGAGCGTTTTTAAGATCTGATTTTAATTAGACTGTACTTTAATAGCACTGGAGGAAAATTAACTTTCCAGCAGTTTGGAAACGCTTCACATCTTGGTTGTACTAGTGTCAATTATTGTTGGAAAACACTGCCGTCATGTAAACAACCTTAAGCACGGCTTAAAATACCAATCAATCATTTAATCTCATAGTGGCAGGTGTTTCCTGTGAGGCCGCTGATGATGCCGGATTATCAGCCAAGCAGATTTGTGTTACAGGCTTCCCCTGTGTGGGCATTCAAACGAAGATTATATATTTTCTATGATTAAGCCCAATGGAAAGGGGGGTTAGCCTGGGCATAGGGGGATTTCAGGAGGCGGGGGACCAACGATTCGAAGGGCCCTTGATGATGTATTACAACTGTTCTGTTTCGGTACCCCGGGGAAACAAAATTTCTCTTGGTAGCTTCACTGTTTTTTTTGCAAATCTCAAACAAACATTCATATGTGATTAAAGCTGTGACGATGCCAAATGGTGTGCACATAGTATATGCTAATTTACATCTCTAATTAAATGACTTCCGATAAAATGTAATTATATAATATATTACCGCTGAGAAGTGGAATCATTCGCTGTGCCCACATTGACGGGTTCACGTCTGGATCACAGGTTTCACAAGGGACGTCTGGATTGCTTTCTCCGGCTGCATAGCAATTGTCACTGATGATACATCCACCGGTCACTGAAATACAGATAATTTTACAACCATAAGAATAAAACAAAACACATACTCCCTTGTATTTCTTTAGTGCTCATCGCAAACGAAATGAGTCAAATAGAACACATATATAATTGACAAGATCGGACTAGAATATAAAAGTTTGTGAAAACAATTTATTCGAACAAATTCTAGCTAAAAAACATTACTGTCCGTATTGGAATTAAACTGACTATCCTCCGAGTCAGAGACGATTAGCTAGTGGCAAATCGTGGGCTGCGGACTTACGTGTTCTATGTCCACTTTTCCTCGAGCTGAGATAATTGAGGTTGAAAGTTACCCGTGTCACATGTTTCAATTGATAACCATGAATGACATTCGCATTACTTCTCTTTATAAAGTGTAAGTTTGTGACATAGAACTTGTTAGCCCTTAGATCCCTATCAGTATAGGTTCACTGTATAATTCATAAAAGTGGACATAGAACGAGTTAGTCGGTCATCCCTACCAGAGGTCTTCTGAAAGCACCCGACTCCGTTGATACCCATTTTACTACACTGGTTCTCTGTTTGTTTGTTTGGTTTTTTGTTTTAATAGCATAAAGGATACTCTACCCCCCTCCTCCCCCCCCCCCCCCTAACTGTTCCATGTTACATCAACGTGTAATACATTATATGAACTAAAATAATTTCATACAGT
>JAVFBX010248229.1:0-10137 GCA_034783855.1 Mopalia kennerleyi | reverse complement strand
CTTGTCTATAGCACATATAGACAGGCTACTGGGACAATCTCCACCAGAATGTCCTGTACTTGTCTATAGCACATATAGACAGGCTACTGGGAAAATCTCTACTAGAGTATCCTGTACTTGTCTATAGCACATATAGACAAGCCACTGGGACAATCTCTATCAGAGTGTCCTGTACTTGTCTATAGCACATATAGACAGGCTACTGGGACAATCTCTAGCAGAGTGTCCTGTACTTGTCTATAGCGCATATAGACAGGCTACTGGGACAATCTCTATCAGAGTGTCCTGTACTTGTCTATAGCACATATAGACAGGCTACTGGGACAATCTCCACCAGAATGTCCTGTACTTGTCTATAGCACATATAAACAGGTTACTGGGAAAATCTCTACTAGAGTATCATGTACTTGTCTGTAGCACATATAGACAGGCTACTGGGACAATTTCTACCAGAATGTCCTGTACTTGTCTATAGCACATATAGACAGTTTACTGGGACAATCTCCACCAGAATGTTCTGTACTTGTCTATAGCACATATAGACAGTCTACTGGGACAATCTCCACCACAATGTCCTGTCATTGTCTATAGCACATATAGACAGGCTACTGGGACAATCTCCACCAGAATGTCCTGTACTTGTCTAAAGCACATATAGACAGGCTACTGGGACAATCTCCACCAGAATGTCCTGTACTTGTCTATAGCACATATAGACAGTCTACTCGGATAATATCCACCAGAGTGTCCTGTACTTGTATATGGCCTAGTATGGGTAATATGTGGCGATATTGTTTGTCTGAGAAGCTTTTTCCACCAGATCGGTTATTTGTAGCAGTTGTATACTCTGTGAAAAACGAGGCGAGAGTCCAGGTGCCACCTAGGCCCCTGAAGCTCTCGAGTTCTACACAGCCATTTTCCCTCATACATGTATAAAACTAATATTTCTCACAGTTTCTATAAGACCAAATTCTCGGGTTATTTAGATTTATATTTCTCTTGTGTGCTATAATAGATCTGCTATGGTTTACCAGGTGGAGATGATGCTTATCTTAATTATGTATGTTTTTATATTACATAGTCAAAGTTTTCTTGTCGGTTATTGGGCCATATTTCAAACATGTTGTCGATCTTAAAAAATAAATAAAACAGTCTTAAGCTTAATTATGGATTATTACGCAATTTTAAATCCAGAGACGAGTTATTTTTATTATATATTTTTTTTGCTCTTAATCTGAGCTTGAAAAAATTATTACGACAAATTCTTTTCTATATTTTTTTCTTTTATCAAAGGAACAAAGTTAAGACGCTATATAGGCCTACTAGATATTTGTTTTATTCTATTTTTATTGTTGTTGTTGTTGTCGTTATTGTACAGGTATTATTATTATGGAAATGTTTAGCTCTCGCACTGGATATGGGAGAGGCAGGTAGATACTCTCCCACGACATTCCGCATTTAACATTTTTTGCTAAAAGAGTGACAGTGCTAGACGTAAAAGTAGGTCACCCATGCCAACTAGGCTATTTCAAATAAAAGCATTTGAACTGGAAAGAAATGAAGACTTTCAGTAAAAAGTAGAAATTCAAGGCTTTGTGAGAACTGTTTTTGTCAAACGGCCAATGAAATTATATTAGATTGTGAATTGGTGTCCTGCACTGTTGCTATTTCTTTGTTTACTCGCTAAAACTTCTTTAGGTGGTTATGTACAAGAATTCTGTAAATATTTACCTGAAGATTATCACTTTTAGTTGACCCTATCTCTACAGGTGGGCTTTGCAGCTATTTTAAGATAAAAAAAGGCCGACAAAAGATCCCAAATTGACGTCACTGTACTGTTGGCCTATATGTTAGAGTGACGTACACTGACGTGTTCTAACCCCACTCTCTCGGAATGTAGCAAAGATATACCTTCTTAATGCAATGAAAATACACGATGGAATTAAAATTAGATAAGTTGCTCTCTTTGTTAAGTTGAAACAATGTTTGCATCTTAAAGTCTTTCTGGTTGCTGCAACGCAAAATATAACATAAAAGCCAGTTATAATTTTAAGAAATTGATACATGGATATTATATCAAATCATCATAAGGTGGTTGATATTGAGAGGAAAATAATTCTAAGCTCATTGTGACGAACAATATAGGCCAGAACAATATACATGTATTTAGTTTTGGTTTGGATACTCCGGATATTAATGTTGTTAAAACATTGGCGAAAATCCATTAATAACTTTTTCAAATGTTACAAATTGTATGATGTCAACAGAAAAAAATAGATTATATATTTTTTTTAATTTCTCAGAGTGTTCTAAATTGGTTGATTTAGTAGAATAGCCCTTGAAATAAAAATGAATGCTACATTGTTTTGTAATCTTATTTGTAATAAGAAGTGTGAAGTAATGTTGCCATTGTCATAAATCTTGTTGTTGTTTTTTTTTAATTTAAATAAAAATGATTCTGAAAAATAATTCCATTTTTAGCCCAATGTACCCAGAAGGGGCTTTATGGATTCAGTGTGTGCTTCCGATAAAAAAACAGTATTTACTGTCCGGGATTGGCAGGTATAAGCACGCCTGACAGATGTCATTGGCGAACATTCATCGATTTTTAGCCACACAGATTGTAAGGTAAGCAAGAAGCGATGTCTATTTTTAACTCCAGAATCCAGAACTATGTCAACCTTCATAAATTTATATAGACCATGTGACGTACAGCAATATGGCGAAAGCCACACTGACTCATCCAGTTGGTCTAAAACAGAAGTTTCGCAACAATATGGATTTGTACAAAGCAATATTGCGCAATGTTCTATGATATAAAACTGCTACTGGCCTTTAGCGGTTCATACAGATTCCCACAGCAGTTATAGGCACGATGTCTCGTATGCTAGATTCCATGGCGTGGAAAGTTATTCTCATTATTCTGTTTGTATTTATGAGTAATGCTTCACCGGGTAAATATGTTATATTGATCAATTTTTGTTTTATGAACCAAAGAAAATGGTGTTTTCCGAAAATCTGAAGAAAAAAATTTCTGCATAAAACGCTAGTTATGTATATTTTCTCAAGACGTAACCATTAATAGCTTTACCGTAATCCCAAAACTAGTTGAGAACAAGTTACAGGCTGTTAGAATGGTTATCTAAGATTATTGAATCAAATGAAGGCCCGGCTATCTTGTATACGTCGTAAACCACAGGCGCTGATATTTTCACGTATAATTTATTTCATTTTAATACAAAGCTTGTGCAACAGATATGTTTTCAACTATGATTTTATATTTTACGCGTGAAATCCTGTGACATGGAAAATTACAGGGACGTATACAGAATAACAGTTTGCCGGCAGCAGTGGCTTCAAAAGTACGCTGAAATACAAACGACCGTGACTTATATAAGTTGATTTTCCTATTTTCCAGCTAATGTAAACAGGAAGCGAAGGCAGTTTAATTTTCCAAGTGGTGGCAGTTTTCCAAGCGGAGGAAGCTTCCCAAGCGGTGGAAGTTTTCCAAACATCGGTGATATTCCAAACATCGGTGATATTCCAAACATCGGTGACATTCCAAACATCGGTGACATACCGAAAGTGAATATTCCAAACATCGGTGATATTCCAAACATCGGGGACATACCGAAAGTGAATATTCCAAACATCGGTGACATTCCAAACATCGGCGACATACCGAGAGTGAATATTCCAAACATCGGTGAGATTCCAAACATCGGTGCCATACCGAAAGTGAATAACCCAAACGCTGGGGGCATTCCAAATTTAGTGACTTCTTCGACATGTTCTCTCGACTGTGGACCAGACGCGCACTGTGCGCGACCTGAGGGTATACTAATATGTGTTTGTGATCACTCTGGATTCAAGTGGTCCGACCTCAAATGTACAGGTAAGATCATTAACATTAAGATCCAATGTACAGGTAAGATCATCAACATTCTTCAGATAGAAATTTTACTGAATATTTATCACTAAATTTTCTCCCTAAAACCAAAGTGATTACATATTTAGGTAGATAAAGAAAATTTTGCTTGCATCCATGCACTGGGATTAGAACTTGATTAAGAACAGCAGTTTTCCTACAAGCTAAGATACTTTGTTTGCTCTAGGCCTACATATGCTTTTAAATAAGGCTTTTTACTACAAATTTATCAATGTTACGTATAATTATTTATATAGACAGGCCTTCCCAATTACAGTCTGTATATAGATCTTCATGGTAAAATAATTTACATAAAAAGATTCAGATATAGGACTTGTACGATGTAACAAGCCGTTTGATCTGAACAAACTTCTCGGATAGTACCCTATATTAACATCTACCGGGGCCGCGTTCCACAAGAAACCTAGTTTGCGAAAATGCTTTATGAAAACTGTATTCAAAATTATAGGCTAATAACTTCGATCAATGTGTTTAATTGCTGAGGTGATATCAATTGCTCCATTCTAATTTTAAGATTGCCTGTAGGGAAAGTAGATGGCTTAGGTTTATTGAAGCGATAAAGATTCTCACTGTTTTTGTTGTTGTTTTTTTGTTTCCAGAAAATGGCTCTTCAGACTGGAGACCTTCTTTCAAGCTGTCCATTTTAAGCGGAATTTTAACGTGTTTGATGGTTTATCTGCAGCACTAATCTGACAGATGACTGGGGGTCTCTTTCATTTCTCTAGTATGATGTATAACTTGATGGTTTACCTGCAGCACTAATCTGACAGATGACTGGGGTCTCTTTCATTTCTCTAGTATGATGTATAACTTGATGGTTTACCTGCAGCACTAATCTGACTTATGACTGGGGTCTCTTCCATTTCTCTAGCAGGATGTATAACTTGATGGTTTACCTGCATCACTAATCTGACAGATGACTCGGACCTCTTTCATTTCTCTAGTATGATGTATAACTTGAAGTCTACCGTCTAGAAATAGTCTGCCTCTGATTACCACATGTCCACGGAATTAACTGATGTAATGTATATTCAAATTCGAAGAGAAGCGCCCTCTAGTGTGTTGTACAAACAAAAATCAAAACTCGACTCAGAAATCAGGAGAATCCTATTCAATATTATTCACAGCCAAATAAGACAATAAGCTTATCGTTATACTTGACAAAACATCACATTGTCTTAGATATGATATAACATTGATCTTTTAAGTTTGACTAAGAATATGAAATTAACAACTTATATACTCACTACCCATCATTCAACCAACAGTTGTTGCTGAAAATGTAAATATGAAGAATGGAGAAATATCAGTTCTCGTGCTCAGTTATAGGTTGTGTTTGTTTGTTTGTTTCATTTGGGGTATAAGTCGTATTTAATGTTATTTCCATGTACCAAAGACTTCTGTATAGAGATCAACTTGTCATGCCAGGCACCTGTTAAATTATTGAAAGATGTTCATCCCTGAACCAGACTTTCAGCAGACTGACCAATAATGTTATTTATGTCATGTTTGTTAAATACAGTGTGTCAATATGTCTGACTGACTTATGATCTATTTACAGGCTAACCGATAATGTTTGTTTCGACCAGTATGTCAATATGTCTGACTGACTTATATATATTTACTGCACTGAACCAGATTGTCTTCAGACTTATCGTGAATGTTTGTTAAAACCAGAGTGTTAGTCTGACATACATAACGTCATACACGATTGCTCGATACAACGATTTTAAAAATTGTGCAATATAGGCTGATAGGTATTAGTCGTCACCATGCACTTGCAGGGAATTCAAATAAATCACGCACATGCACTTAGTCCACCAAGGTGGCCGCTGTCATTTGTGTATTTCTGTATTTTCTGTTCCTTGTTTACCTTTTATTCAGAAGTATGTGCATAAATAAAATATGTTGTTATTTTTATTATTACTATATTTGATGTCTTTTGAATGTCTGTGTCTCAAGATTTGGCAAAACTCTAATGCCGAAACATTGTACCAATATTTTTCTTAATTTTAATGTATATAGTTTTAAAAACGTCAGATTTCTAATATTTGACATTTGGTGTTGTATATTTGATAATTTAAGACGAGTGACTTCACCAATTACGGACGCCAATTAGTGCCTCACCTAAGTCCAATCTGTCTTCAGTATATATCCTAATTGCGATATCGTCATTACGACCACTTGTTCCTATTTCAACGCATGTCTCTTATCCTGGTGCCCGTAATTCTCATATTTGTGTTTACCACATCCGTGTCATGTGTAATCGAGGTTTGTATTGGGCAACTTGGCCGAAAAGTTATTATGAACCCCAGAAAACCAGACCAAATGCATGACCATTTTGGAGGCCGTGGCGTCAGATCACAATTGCCACAAGCAAAACAAGAGAACTGTTTCGATCTGATTTTAATTATATTTTAGGCTTCATGCCGTAATAAGGATTTAGTATATCGATCGTTACTAGAAGTTTGATATAAGATAATAGCCATAAGACAATCTCGTTATTAAAAGTTAATTAATCACAATTGTAAGTTCGAATCGCGTTTTAACAAAATGGTATGTCGTAATAACTGCAGGATTGGGATAGTTCCTATTTACGCCCGGTCTTTTTCAAACCAATAGACGGAGCTGCATGGTGGTTAAAGAGTGTAGGAATGAATTTGACTTTGTTACTCATTTCCAAATGTTAATTACGCATTCAATACATGTTGAGTCGGCCGGCGCTTTACATAACAGCTCTGAGACGAGTGTCAGTTTCGATCATAATATCGTGTTTATTATCTTAAACATGTCCAAGGATTAAACACACAAACGCTGTCGATTAATCAAAAGCCACGATGACATATCGGGTGTTTTAGATAACCACTCTGGATTGGATTAGACGTTATTATCGAGTCAATTATAAACAACACAGGTACAGGGTGTCATTTAATTTCCCAATCATAAATACCCAATGTAGATAAAATCTCAGAGGGAACATCTGAATCTGTGACGTGGTTTAAATATCAAGCAGAAAATGTATATCAAGGATTATTGCGCACAATCATAGGCCTTGGGTAATGTGTTCTTTTTATAAAAACTACACAAAGTAACTCGTGTTTTAAAATAACCGAAACCAGGTCAGCGTCGCTATAGCCTACTTGTGGTTTCATCGAGAAGGCAGTGGTTGTGGTCACATTTTGCTGCACGGACATAGGTCGGACCAGCTATATAGCTGTTGGAGTCCAAGATATAAAAAAAACTAAGCCAAGCGTTTGAGATTTAACTCGGAGAAGTTTAATTAAAGTAAATGTCGAAAGGATTCTCTCCTCGAAAGTTAACGAGTCACGGGACATAACGTGAGAATTACGCCTTGTGAAGGAGTAATGGTTAACAGTGACAGCTAGGTCGTCCTCTCCGTGGAGCGGTTTAAGTAGGCCAACATTATCTGATGACAAGTGAGGGCTGTAAATTGGCTATTATTTCAATCGTAGATCCTTCTTTAAAAATAACATTGCATTTACTAAGGCAATCCATGTATAAAGTGCACATATCATTCCGTTAATCAGAGAACAGCGCCAACAATCGTGGAATCATTATTCACTTACATATAGTATTTTGGTTTCATGTATTATTACTTAAAAAACAAACAAATCACACCAAAAGTAGGTATCATTAACATTAACAGAACATATCATACATTGCATTAAGTTACTCGGTTTTAGTTAAAACTACTGCAAATAATTATTATAAGCTTCTCCTTTATTTAATTCAGACTACGAGCGATGTATGAAGTAAGCTGCTATTGGATAATGTGAACTAGGCCATCAACATTATCCAGCCACAGCTAACCACGTACATCGATCGTAGGTATTCTTTTCTATATACATAGACGGTCTCTCTGGTAACGAGCCCCTGTAGTTAATCCTAGGTGGTTTGATGTATTGCGAAATATTCGTCGATTATTATTGATATCACACAAACCCCCCAAGAAAACACTTGTATATTGATTGTATCACGGACATAAGGCCTTCGTCCTAGATTGTATAGTTTAAATCTTAACAGCTGATTTTGTTTATCCTATTTTTATCTAAAAGAACACATTTCCCCGTATCACATGATCTCACGCATTTGATCAGAACGAATCCCCGAGACGAAGATGGTGTCCGCGTGAAATAATTCAAGGTGGGCTCTAATGTATGGGGGTTCGGGTTGTCCCGCGTCAAGTTACAATTAGCCGTGGTCTTAAAATCATCCTATGTCACGTTCGACAGAAAGCATAAAGACGTGATGTGATGAACAACATGCACACAGTACTCTTTTGGGCTTAAACGATGTCCAAATTGAGTACCCGAGGCCTATAAAGGCCTTCAAAGAAGTGATTTTACGAAATAATCCTTGATATACATTTAGCATGTTTTACACTTCAGTACGTAACACGGTTCTATCAGGATCAGATTCTTACAAACGGAGAGAAGAGAGCGTAGAAGTTTTGAACGTGTTTGGTGTATTCTCAACAGGAACACAACAACGTAATAATATATGAAAACAATAATATTATGGCCAAACTACTGCAACATAGTTAGACATGAAAATAACATCTGACTAGATGTCGGGTGTATTTATCAAATTAAACTAACAGTTAGCCACGTAAGTATATAATAAGTTGAGTAAAACTCAAGTTATTCAATTGTAGTCCTCGAGTCACTTAATATCTCCCTTCGACCGTAACAAGCAAAACAAGAGAAAAGCAATCAGAGATTGCTTAACAATATGCCCCCCACCCCTGCAGTCCACCCAAGACATACATAATTACATGCAGTGCACCAACAAATTAAACTAATGACGGAAACTTCACTGAGTGTTATGCAGAAATTTGCATAATCCGGTGACTTTTTCTACGTTGAACATCTTCGTATACAAAAGGATGCAATATGCCAGTTTAAAAAATCTAAGTGAAAAAGTAACCAAGCTACAACCCAGACAAGCTTCCCGAACACACGGCGCCAATTTGCATAATTCACGGGAAAATTTACATAATTCGGTGATTTTTTTTTCTATGTTGCACATCTGCGTACATAGAAGAATGCGCTATGCAAATTTCATAAGCCTAAGTGAAATAGTAACCAAGATACAGGCCGGACAAGCGTCCCCGTAAAACGCAGCCAATCTGCATAATTGATAGGGAAATTTGCATGATTTCATGATTATTTTCTACGTTGCACATCTGCGTACATAGAAAAAATTCAAAAGCCTATTAAAGTGAAATAGTAACCAAGATACAGCCCGGACAAGCTTCTTGGACAAATGGTGCCAATTTGCATAATTTATGGGGAAATTTGCATAATTCCACGATTTTTTCTACGTTGCACATATATCTGCATACATAAAAGAATGCACTATGCAAATTTCAAAAGCCTTAGTGAAATAGTAACAAAGATACAGCCCGGACAAACTTCCCAAACAAATGGAGCCAATTTGCATAATTTATTGGGACATTTGCATAATTCCGTGACTTTTTTCTACGTTGCACATCTGCGTACATGGAAGAATGCACTATGCAAATTGCAAAAGCCAAAGTGAAATAGTAACCAAGATACAGCCCGACAAGCTCCCTGGACCAACGGAGCCAATTTGCATAATTTATGGGGAAATTTGCACAATTCTGTGATTTTGTTTGTACGTTGCACATCTGCGTAAATAGAAGAATACACTATGCAAATTTCAAAAGCCTAAGTGAAATAGTAACAAAGATAGAGCCCGGACAAACTTCCCAGACAAATGGAGCCAATTTGCATAATTAATAGGGAAATTTGTAAATTCCGTGATCTTTTTTTTCTAGGTTGCACATCTGCGTACATGGAAGAATGCACTATGCAAATTGCCAAAGACAAAATGAAATAGTAACCAAGATACAGCCCGGACAAGCTTCCCGGACAAACGAAGCTAATTTGCATAATTTATGGGGAAATTTCACAAATTTATCGTTGATTTGTATGTTTCTAAACTTAAACTTACCTCCACTTACGTAGTGCAATTTTTTTCTATTAGCCCTAACTAACTGGGTCGATTTCCAGATCGATTTTCGCCATCCACAGGGGTAAGAAATTAAAGAAATTTGTTTGTAACCAGTCTTACACTGTAACACATTACCGTAGTTTTAACGGTAAAATGCTGTGAATATAACGGTATATTACCGTTTTACACCC
>JAVFBX010248218.1:0-10137 GCA_034783855.1 Mopalia kennerleyi | reverse complement strand
CCCCCCCCCCCCCCCCCCCCCCCCCCCCCACGAGGTTTTATCCCGGTTTTCCACCGTAATTAAGCCAGGAATGGTGTGAAATGGATAATCCGTCGTCATATAAGTGAAATACCCTTGAATACAACGTTAAACCCTAATCAAATAACAAACCAATGAGGGCAAGACATCCAAGCTCTCTGCAATCCGCTCAACCTCGCGCTCCTTTGGTGTCACTACTAGACTTGACAGTGGCAATCCGCTCAACCTCGCGCTCCTTTGGTGTCCCTACTAGACTTGACAGGGGCAATCCGCTCAACCTCGCGCTCCTTTCTTTTAGTGTCCTCACTAGACTTGACAGGGGCAATCCGCTCAGCCTCGCGCTCTTTTGTGCCCCTACTAGACTTGACAGGGGTAGATGTAGATCTAGGTATCGTTAATGCAGTCTTACGCTTTATTGACGGTACAGCTATCCCTTCTCCGCGTTGATAGTATATAAAATGGGGGAATTCCTTAGTTACTGTTACGTGACGCATTGCAGTCTGTTAATTGGGTGCATTTGTCTATACAGCCGAATGCCAACGTTATCGAATCGCCTTAGATTCTTCTTCGCTAGCCAAGAGTTTTATTCCGAGATACTCTGCATTTCAACCCTCTGCGGATTATTCGCATATAATCGGACTCGGCTTCCAAGCGATTTATTGGTTGCGTGGGAACTTCTACGCAACCAATCAGATGTTGTGTTATGAGAGAACAGAGATAGTCGATAATGAGAGTATTGCATATGTACACACCCCTACAAACACCAACTCTCCATATATACACCAATAGTGCTTTACAAAGTTAAACCAATTGTCAAAACATACAACATATGTTATCAGTACTTTAACTCGGAAAATGGTCATTTTATCCGCCCGGCGGCTTATAGCTGTAATTCATTTTATATGCGATTAATCTTCCAAGGGTTGTAATGCAGAGTAGCTCGGAATAAAACTCTTAGCTAGAGAAGATGCTTCAGATTCGACCAGATTTAGTGGAGTATACAACGCAAGAAGGTAAGAGTTGCCTCATAGACTGTTTTATGAGCAACAGTCTGCTGACAGGGCTTTTTCCGTTCGAAAACACCTGCTTTTTCAGGTTTTTTCGACGAAAAGGGACCCGTGCTAGAGTCATTAAAGGAAATCTCGGCTCCGCTAGGTAGATGCCATCTTCTCTAGCGAAGGGTTTTATATCAGACCAACTCTGCATTACGACCCTTGGCAGATAATCGATGTACAACGAGTGTTTCAGCTACGCCACCTGGCGGATAAAATGATTAAGGTTATAGTTAACTCAACTTGTTTACAGTTACATCCAACCAGCGTAGATAACCTATGTTGATTGTCGTACTCCAGTTTTGACAATTTGTTTAACTTTGTATATCAGTGTTGGCATATAAAAGTTTGGATGGAGATAATCAGTGGTAAAGTGGTTTGATGGAGATAGTCATCGGTAAAGTGGTTCGGTGGAGATAATCATCGGTACAGTGGTTGGATGAAAATAATCATCGGTACAGTGGTTGGGTGGAGATAATCATCGGAACAGTGGTTGGATGGAGATTGTCAGCGGTACAGTGGCTGGATGAAAATAATCATCGGTACAGTGGTTTGGTGGAGATAGTCATCGGTACAGTGGCTGGATGAAGATAATCATCAGTACAGTGGTTTGATGGAGATAATCATCGGTACTGTGGTTTGATGGAGAGAATCATCGGTACAGTGGTTTGATGGAGATAATCATCGGTACAGTGGTTGGATGGAGAGAATCATCGGTGCAGTGGTTTGGTGGAGATAATCATCGGTACAGTGGCTGGATGGAGAGACTCATCGGTGCACCGGTTTGATGGAGATGATCATCGGTACAAAGGTTATATCGAGATAATCATCCGTACAGTGGTTAGATCGAGATAATAATCGGTACTGTGGTTTGATGGAGATAACCGTCGGTGCACTGGTTTGATGGAGATAGTCATCGGTAAAGTGGTTTGAAGGAGGAGATCATCGGTACAGTGGTTAGATCGCGATAATCATCGGTACAGTGGTTTGGTGGAGATAATCATCGGTGCACCGGTTTGATGGAGATAATCATCGGTGCACCGGTTTGATGGAGATAATCATGGGTACAGTGGTTAGATCGAGATAATCATGGGTACAGTGGTTAGATCGAGGTAATCATTGGTACAGTGGTTTGATGGAGATAATCATCAGTAAAGTGGTTTGAAGGAGGAGATCATCGGTACAGTGGTTAGATCGAGATAATCATCGATACAGCGGTTTGATGGAGATAATCATCGGTGCACCGGCTCGATGGAGATGATCATCGTTACACTGGTTAGATCGAGATAATCATCGGTATAGTGGTTAGATCGAGATAATCATCGGTACAGTGGTTTGATGGAGATAACCGTCGGTGTACTGGTTTGATGGAGATAATCATCTTTAATTTGGTTTGAAGGCGATAACCATCGGTACAGTGGCTGGATGGAGAAAATCATCGGTTCAGTGGTTAGATGGAGATAATCATCGGTACAGTGGTTGGATGGAGAAAATCATCGGTACAGTGGTTGGATGGAGAAAATCATCGGTACAGTGGTTGGATGGGGAAATTTATAGGTACAGTGGTTGGATGAAGAAAATCATCGATACAGTGGTTGGATGGAGATAATCATCGGTACAGTGGTTGGATGGAGATAATCATCGGTACAGTGGTTGGGTGGAGATAATCATCGGTACAGTGGTTGGATGGAGATTATCATCGGTACAGTGGTTGGGTGGAGATAATCATCGGTACAATGGTTGGATGGAGAAATTCACAGGTACAGTGATTTGATGGATATAATCATCGGTTCAGTGGTTTATTGGAGAAAATCGTCGATACAGTGGTTGGATGGAGAAAATTATAAGTACAGTGATTGCATGGAGAAAATCATCGTTACAGTGGTTGGATGGATAAAATCATCGGTAGAGTGGTTGAATGGAGATAATAATCGTAACGCTGGTTGGAGAGATAAAGATAAGGTCGGATGGATATGATCCTGGGAACTGTGGCTTGAAGGAACTGATCATTGGTGGACTGGTGGACTGGTTTGGTGGATGTGAAGAAGAGAATCATCGGTAAAATGGTTGGTAGGAGATAATTATCGGTACAGTGGTTAGATGAAGAGAATCATCCGTACAGACGTTGAACAAAAAGATCATTGGTATAGTGGTTGGATAGAGAAAATCATCGGTACAGTGGTTGGATGGAGATAATAATCATAACGCTGGCTGAAGAGACAAGGATATGGCCATAGTTGCACTGGTTTGATGGATATGATCCTGGGAACTGTGTCTTGAAGAATATGATCATTGGTGAACAGAGGTGGATGATAATACTCATCGGTAAAGTGGTTTGACGCAGAAGGTCATCGGTACATAAGTTTGGTCTAGATGATCATTGGCACAGTGTTTTACAAGAAATGATTATCAGCACAGTGGTTGAATGGATATAATCATCGTTACAGTGGTTGGATGGAGATAATAATCCGTACAGACGTTGATCAAAAAGATCATTGGTATAGTGGTTGGATGGAGATAATGATCGTAACGCTGGTTGGAGAGACAAGGATATGATCATAGGTGCACTGGTTTGATGGATATGATCCTGGGAACTGAGGCTTGAAGGAACTGATCATAGGTGCACTGGTTTGATGGATATGATCCTGGGAATTGAGGCTTGAAGGAACTGATCATAGGTGCACTGGTTTGATGGATATGATCCTGGGAACTGAGGCTTGAAGGAACTGATCATTGGTGTACTGGTTTGATGGATATGACAATGGGAACTGTGGCTTGAAGGAACTGAACATTGGTGGATTGGTTTGATGGATATGACAATGGGTAATGTGGCTTGAAGGATATGATCATTGGTGAACAGAGGTTGATGATAATACTCATCGGTAAAGTGGTTTGACGCAGAAGGTCATCGGCAGATACGTTTGGTCTAGATGATCATTGGCACAGTGTTTTACAAGAAATGATCATCGGCTCAGTGGTTTAAAGGAGAGGAGCATCGATGCAATGCTTTGTTGGAGAAGACCATCTGTACTGTGGTTTGACGAAAATGATCGTCCTTACATAAATTGACAGAAATGATCCTCGGTACAGTTTTATGATACAACTCATTGATACACTAGTTTGAAGGAGATAAGCATTGGTACAGTGGATTTACGGAGACGATCATCAGAAAAGTGGTTTAGTAGAAATATTCATCAGCACTGAAGGTAAGGATTATCATAAGTGCAGTGGCTTGGTAAGGGTGATCATTGCTGTAGTGGGTTCATTCAGACGATCACCGACGCAGTGGCTTGGTGAAGATGAACATCGGTGCAGTGGTTTAGTAAAGAAGATTAGCGATGAAATGGTTAGATGGAGATGGTCATCGAAACTGTGCGTTGATAGAACTGTCCATCGGTTTAGATGCTTCACGAAAGCGATCATTGATACAGAGGTTTATTGAAAATGATCATCGGTACAGCAGTTTATTAAAAATGATCATCGGTACAGTGGTCTGATGGAGATAATCATCGGTACAGTGCTTTGATGGGGATAACTATCGGTACAGTGGTTTGATGGAGATAACTATCGGTACAGTGGTTTGATGAAGATAATCATGGGTACAGTGGTTTGATGAAGATAATCATCGGTACAGTGGTTTGATGGAGATAATCATCGGTACAGTGGTTAGATGGAGATGCTCATCGATACAGTGGTTAGATGCAGACACTCATCGATACAGTGGTTAGATGGACATGATCATCGATACAGTGGTTAGATGGAGATAATAATCGGTACAGTGGTTTGATGGAGAAAATCATCGGTACAGTGGTTTGATGGAGATAATCATCGGTACAGTGGTTGGATGAAGATAATCGTCGATACAGTGGTTAGATGGAGATAACCATCGGTACAGTGGTTGGATGGAGAGGATCATCGGCACAGTGGTTTGATGGAGATGATAATCGGTACAGTGGTCTGGTGGATATGATCATCGAAATTTTGCCTTGATATAACTGTTCATCGGTTTAGATGCTTCATGAAATTGATCATCGATTCAGTGGTTTATTGAAAATTGTCATCGGCACAGTGGTTTGATGGAGATAGTAATCGGTACAGCGGTTCAATGGAGGCTATAAATGGTACAATGTTTTGGTGGACATAATTTACTGCAAAATGCTTTAAATGAGATTATCATCCGTACAGACGTTGATCAAAATGATCATCGGTACAGTGGTTTGATGGAGATGATCATCGGTGCAGTAGTTGGATGGAAATTATCATCGGTACACTGGTCTGATGGAAATGCGTATCGGCGCAGTTGCTTGATGGAGATAATCAGGGGTAAGTGGATTAAGATCTAATTTGCATAAAATTTTAAAATATCTCCCGATATAATTAAGCTTTATGTTGATATATTCTGAGACGAACAGAGCATAAAAATTAATACCATTGTATTCAGCGGCCATGTTTAAATACGCAACCAAACAATTTTGCTAAAGGACGCGTCGTGTATCGAAATATATGCATTCCGAGTTTTAATTTGTTACCATAAGCTTAGGAAGTAGTTATAATAATAAGGGTTTATTTCAGACACCCGGTCCAGATTTACATTCTATAAATTACACATCTCTATTAGCATATAGAATAACTATCAGGTCATTTTATTTACAACAGATGCAATTCACTTCACGTTTTTCCTAGGACTAGAAACAGCAAGACGAGGTCTACAGCGGCTGTGTATGTAAGCTTTGAACCGACATTAACATTTTGGCGCATTTTGGCCTCCAGATTGTGTTTAGGAAAACCGTCAAGATTGAAACTGGAGCAATTGTAGAAAGCGTTCCGCTGAGATATTTTAACATCTCTTTCAAATGAGTAATTTGCATAAAGTGAAAAATATCCTCAGATAAGATTTTGAGACTAAATAGTATTAAATAATATTAATTTTTAAATTGATTGTCCAACCTTGTCATCTATGGCAAACATCATGTATTTAAAGCATTTACGGCCCAAGGTTTCCGAATCCGTAATAAATATATAATTAAAAGCTAATTTAATACAAGTGTTACATCAATACTAGTATAGATAAATAGTTGCACATATAATTATGTGGTGCCTTCAACTTGGGAATCACACAAGCGTTTCGTCATGTTACAACCCCTATTATAAGTCAGTGAACTACTTTGACGTTGTCTAAGCTGATATATTTTCACTTGTGGATTTGCTGAAGTTATGTAAGAGTTTCGCTGTTGTTTCCGCTTTATACAAAGCCGTGTTGTTATTTCATATTTCAAGTTTGAGGAGTGTCGCATTTCTACCACTTTTGTTTTTTGCTTCCTTATCGAAATATATATTTTTTTCTTATTCTAAAGGGGTTTGTAAAACTGTTAAAAAAATAGCTCCAAGTGCCGGTTTTTTAGGTGACTATCCTTATTTGGTTTATTGTCCTGTGAGTGTTACTCAACTCGTGAGAAATTATCTTTGATAAACACCAGGACATAATTCAAACTTTTGTCAACTGCCTGATATCAAGTTCACTATTTAAGCTAATCGCGATAACTACTTGGCAAGAGACCCTGATCGAATTAGGTGAGTGAAGCATTTCTTTACTGTTCTCTATCGTATAAGCGAGGTCTTTAAAAGCAAATTCCTTTAAATTATTGTGTTTTTGATAACCCTGAGTTCTCTATCGTATAAGCGAAGTCTTTAAAAGCAAATTCCTTTAAATTATTGCGTTTTTGATAACCCTGAGTTCTCTATCGTATATAAGCGAGGTCTTTAAAAGCAAATTCCTTTAAATTATTGTGTTTTTGGTAACCTTGAGTTCTCTATCGCATAAGCGAGGTCTTTGAAAGCAAATTCCTTTAAATTATTGTGTTTTTGGTAACCTTGAATTCTCTATCGCATAAGCGAGGTCTTTAAAAGCAAATTCCTTTAAATTATTGTGTTTTTGGTAACCTTGAGTGAAGCTGTGTCTTGTCTAAATGTTAATGTCTGATCAAGTATGCATTACCTGGTTTACAATAAGCGTTGGTGGCTTTGGTCATAACAAACCAGTTATTAGATGCTACATTGTACCTACATGGAATAAACTTATAATCGACTAATGGAATGGCTTATAGCAGACTAACTGTGCACTCAGAAAGCTACCTTCATGATAAATGGTATAGGCCTATAAGGGTAACATCTGAAAAACGTTTCATTTTGTAGAATCATGCTGTTGAAGATTGTCGCCCTCGTTTTGTGTATCTCCTATGCCTCGGCTGGTAAGTCTTGGTCAATGTTTTAAACTGTACATTATGTTATAACCGTTTTGTGTGTCTTTTCGAAAGTAAATGTTAGTAGCGTTTTCGTTATTTTGGGATAACGTTTCCTTAGTTTGAATAGCCGGTAGGCTGAGTGGTCTAGATGGCCGTCACTTACTGCTGGCGATTCGGTGCCTATCTTTGAGAAGTCGTGGGTTCGATTCCTCGACAGGTTTCAACCTGCAGAATTTTCTGAACTGTTCAAACCAAGAAAATGCTATCCCAAAATAACGAAAACACTGACATTATATTGTTGAAAATGTGCTTTTTAAAAAAAAAATTACCTACATAACGACACATCCCGCGCTGCATCTGTATTGAACGTCCCTTGGATTGTTTAGCTCTGTTTAACTAGTCAAATTGTGGCGACCAATAACACGTTATGCAGGTTTGCCAACAACATGTGTTTAAGTGGAATAATTCTACACCTGTGTTTGAATAAAACAATATAACTTATAAATATGGTTAAATTTCAACAAATTTACGCACTGGAATAACATCTGCCGCATTAATTTACAAAAGATGAAAACATATTGATTTAAAACAAATATCGTTTTCATAGTGTTTTACCTTATTAAAAAAAGGCCAAGTATAGTGTTTATGTATTTATGGTAATTTCAGATTGCATTTTATGCTATTTTCGTTACAGCTATTAGCAGTTCCTGCTTGGCTTGTATCTGTGAGGTAAGCATGGATTACACATTACATTATATAGCAGCTATCCAAAATCAAATATACGGTTTTGTTTGATTGGGGTTTAACGCTATGCGAAAGGTTATTGCACTCATATAATGACGTATAAGCGAAGGAAACCACTTGCGATACCCCTGGCGACAACCAACGACAAGACCGGACACTCACATAAGGTAATACAGTCACAACACAACGTATCCGCATTATGTTGCCTCTCAGCTCTGAGAGTACCAGTTGAACATAAAGTTCACCCCCACCCGCCAGCATTAATTATATAAGTAACATATACATAGTCAAGCTATAATCATTATTATAAAGTTATGCCGCATATTTATATTTTGGGGCAGTTAATAGGCGCTGCGTGAAGTCAGTTTGAACTCCGACATTGGATATTCTATTAACATATTCGCAAAACTTACAGGTTAGACATTTACAAGATATTCAAGATTTAACATTGCATTCGTTACACATTCGCCAGACGTTCATGAGACATGTTTGAATACATGCGTTATAGACTTAAAGCGAATGTCTTTTGATTGTCTAATGTCTAATATCTAGCTAATTTTACACTGACTGATTGATTAACAAACGTATATTAAAGCCAGACAAACTGTTATAAATAGGTAATGACGTTTTCGAGATTATAAAACTAAAAGTGTTGCCTTGTAGCACCTCTTTCTTTAAAGTTCACGTATTCCCATATGTAGATTGAAATTTGAACAAACATTGGAAAAAACACAGAGGCGCTAGACGCCAATTGACACAGTTCATTCCAGGAAAAAAACTAGAATAATAACAAATTTAAAGATTTGACTAGAAATAAGGGCAAACATTTTGGCAACCACGGTTAAAGTATTCTTAAAAGGATGTATGCTACGCCTGACCGATGTAAGCAACATTGCTATATTGGACAAAAAATTTGACTACCTATTTATCTGTGAATCTATTATTGACGGTGAAATATACTTGATTTACTCAAATAGACGTCATGGCATGAGAGGAGAAAATATGGTAGACAAAAGGGTCACAAAATGTGAAAAAATAAATCAGGCAATGATGGTTGTTCGTGTCTCTTACCTTTCAGGAAAGCTGGAACCAAGACAATTGTAATGTCTAACGTTTAGTTGGTTTTGGAGCCTAAAATGACATAAAAAAAAATGTCAAAGCGGGTGTCATTGATTAGGTATATAAGCTGACACATAATTATTGACTCGGTATACAAACCCATCAGAGGGGTAATGAACTCCCTTCTCCGGCTCCAGCTGCCTTCTATTTTTATAGAAGGCCGACTGGCTGAGTGGTCTAGGTGGCCGGCATTTACTCTTAACGGTTCGTTACCTGACAAGGATGGTCGTGGGTTTGATTCAAAACGAGGTTCAGCTCGCACACATTTTTTAATTAGAATCTGGTCAATCTAAGAACGTGTTATTGCAAACAAATGAAAATAGTAGATACATGTATATAAATTCATTCAAACAGTATGTTAGGATCAGGTATAAAGAATCCCTATGACCTATGTTTGCTATTTCAGATAGAATCCGTGTGCAAGGCGCTTCCCTGTAGGATGGATGTAGGCTCTCTATCCTGTGGCTATTACCAGATCAAATCACCATATTATACCGATTGTTACTCCCCTGGATCCGGTAGGGGGCGTTTATAACAGTTATTATAAAGGGAAATGTAAATAAGTGTGTACAATGTGAAGGAAATAACTGTAGTTTGGTAAATTATTATTGCTGTCTTAACCGCACAAGTACTGCTTAAAACACCGAGAGCTTGACCGCAAATTAACTAGATAATAATAACGAAAAAAAAAAAAACGTAAAGAGAAAGTTATTTCACCAGGAAAGCACATGGACAGAACCAGAACCATATTTATTAAGTCATGAAGTACTTTTAATATATTAACGACACTTTGACCACGGTATGTCTCCATTCGGTCCTTAGTTAGCTATGAAGGAACCGTAACTATTTCAACGCAACATTTCAATTCTTTTGGGAGTGGTAAAGACGAATCAATCAATCAATCAATCAATCAATCAATCAATCAATCAATCAATCAATCAATCAATCAATCAATCAATCAA
>JAVFBX010248207.1:0-10138 GCA_034783855.1 Mopalia kennerleyi | reverse complement strand
TCGTTGTACATCAATTATCTGCCAAGGGTTGTAATGCAGAGTTGCTCGGATATAAAACCCTTGGCTAGAGAAGATGTACTGACACGGATATTTGTATCTTTCAAATATTTTCTTAGCAACAACAACAAAACAGAGTGAAACTAAAACAAGTTCTTTAAGTTTCCTTATGAAAGATACAAACTATATAACTTACAGTTCAATCCATCGAAGTGTAACAAAAAAAGTGCGGAAACTGACATTAAGCCCATAACTTGAAATGCTGAAAATAAGAAATAAAGATGCATACAAAACAGTGGGTTCACTTCGCTGAGGCTTGAACGGAAAAGTGATTTCGTCCTGGACGGATGGACGGAGAGACAATGAGCAAACCAATGGCCCACTGATGGGCAGCTAATAAAGCTATTAAAGAGTCGTAATGATTTTTACTTCTAACGTTTCAACCTAAGAAGTTATACACATATAGTAAAACTGAAAGAAAACTGGTCTTATACTTGAACAATCTCGGACTGTCATCGGGTCCGTCTTCGAATTCATACAAACCGAGGTATACGAGTCAGGAAGCGCCGTGATATATATCGAGAACCTTTGCTATAGTTTATATGATTAAGCCTAGTTTACAAGTTACCTCCAGCGTGAAGTAAATACCCAATATGCTCATCTAAATTTATTACTACAGCAGTCTGAGAACGCTTTGATGTCACGCGAGTGGAAGTGATGCGTAGCCGACGGATCCAGTATAGCAACTCTCATACAACGATTCTAGCCTCGTTTATTCCCTGAGAATTGCTGTACATTAAGGTGCTAAATCTGTAAGGAATAGCCGCTAATTGGGCCGTAAAGACCCGTAATCAGTCGAAATAGCTTCACACAATGGCATTAGAACAGACATTCCACATTTAAAGCAACTGTTGGAATTTGATTTATTGGGGGAGTTTGTGATCAAGGTAAACCCAAGCCCTATGCCGAGGTATAGAGTAATGGCTCCCAACTCACGCTTTTAACTCATCGTTTGGGAACTCCAGTGACATTAAAAGAGAATGAATGTGACGTGCGTAAGTGTTTCGAATACTTCACGACAGTGTTAAACGATGTGCAGTGCAACGCATTACAGTTCTGAGTTTGAAACTGTTGCAATGCTATCCAGTCCTATCCAGGTCCACCTTGTCTAAATTGTCAGAAAAAATAGGAAGACTTTTAAGGAGTTCAATAAGGAGAATCGCAATTGGAATGTCTTAGCAAACGAGATGCACATTGATCACTAAACTTTGAAGCTGACTTACTGTGGTGTCTCTTCAAGCTTCAACTTACGTGTATATACCATTGAATTCGATTTATTGATTGGTTAATTGGTGTTTCATGCCGCGTTTAAGGGTATTTTCCTTACATGATGGCGGTGTACTTCCTGTTATATACGGTGCATGTTATTTCAAGCTTTTAATGATTTAAGTCATTTGCTATAAACAGATTCGTGTATCTTTCAATGAAAACAATATAGCATCTATAGTTTAGAGTTGACATCAAGGCAACCATAATGTGAATTGTTTTATACCAATGCACTGTTGGATGAGTATATGTGCCTTCATAGCTAATAGCATAAATATACTTTCATAATACTGCCCTTTGCCAGAGGGCGCCAGCAAATTCAAGGCATCATATGAGTAAACTAACATCAACTACAGTGAAAACCCCAGACCAACAAATAAATCAATTAACATTAAAGTAATACGAATCAACGCCCAAGATAAAAGACAAAAATACCGACCCCGCCTCACTCAAACACCCACCCAAACAAAAAGTGTGAAGATTTTTTCAGCTGAGAGTTTCGATGGCCCAAAGCAGCTTGTTTTTTTGTTGGCAGCAGTTCCAGCGTTCATCTGGAGATCTTGATCATCGTGATTTACCTCTTGTCCTGTCTAAAGCACGTACAGGAATACAGCAGTTCATCTCCAATTAGTGAGATACGTCCGGTCATATGACCTGAAGTGCTAAAGGCGCCAAGAGTCAATGATATGGCGGGAACAAATCCAATACCTTCTCCAAATGTGTAGAGGTACCAATCTATAATCTAATTTGCCTTTGGACCAAAAAACGTATTTTCTAAGCTAAGTAAAAATAGGAAATAATTATTGTTTAAAAATCTCCAATGATCTTTTCAATGTGCAGTTATTGATAGGTTTTTTATACTTCATATTTGTAACATATGATTACGGTCAGTCCAATTACGTACTTTAGGGATATTAAAAGCTATAAGTATAATAAAATTATTTCAAATTCCAAAAGCGAACTTGTGACACACAAATGCAATTTGACTTAAGATCCAGTACACATGTCTGTAGCTTATTAACTTTAGTTTTTAAAAAAATATTAAAACAGTAAATAATACTGACGAAAGTAGAAACCTTCCACCTTTGCTAAATATGTAGATCGGCATATGCTAGCCGAGGATACAATTGAAATAAAAATCACCAAGCTGTTGTTTTTCTTGTTGTAAGACATAAATCATCTGAAATACTGGTGTGATAATGTCATGCGACTCCTCAGTTAATGAATTATTGTATTCTTTAGTTTTCAAAGAACTGCTCATGGCCTCGTGGCCTCGCTGAAATTATGAGGACTCCAAAGGAAAAACAAATCTTAAAGGAATGGAAAGCTTTTGATTACACCACTGACGTTAATTTCCATAAATTAGTGTAATCCCGTCACATAAATCTCAAATCAGGAATCCTGATGTCATTCTGGTTTTCAAAAGACAGGAAGTCATGAATTTATCGATTAAGGTTTTTCAAAATGTTGTTAACGACTTCGACTGTCAAATAATATGTGTTATCGTCGCCATATTTCTGTTCACAAGATGAATTTTTTTTTTTATAACAATGGTGGCCTATTTTTGGAGTAATCTGTCTATAACGCAGTAGACAGTTGATTCTTCTCAAACACTTTCTTTAACATCCATGTCATTTCAAAATCAGCACAAAAACAGTTTCATAAGTACATAAATTAATTCAATTATGTCACGTGTTCGTCTTGAATCGATCCAGATGTCTATATATGCAAATACGTTTTGTTTTCTTTTTGGTAGTATTTCCTGATAACCCGATGTCCAACCTAAACCTCCATTATCGTAAGTTATCTGTTGTGCTGAGGTAAAGCACGTTCGTCAATAACGAGGTTCATCCCCAATTAGCGAGATACGTGCTGTGATTAGACGATTCCTGTAGGCGTCAAGAGACGACGATCTGGCGGAATGGAGTCCAAGACTTTCAGACTTTTGGAAGCATCAGTCTACAGTCTCCCTTTTTCCCTAGATCACAAACCGTGTTTTCTTTACTAGCTTCAAGAGAAAGTGATTAGGTCTTGTTTCGACGCTGATGTTTTCAGCACTGAGTGCCTATATCAACATGCTGTTGTGTAGTAAAAGTTTTAAAACTAATTTGTTGACGCTATATAAATACATCATAAACGTCTAAAACCGACTTTTTAAAATGAAATATTGACACATTTTTAAACCACATTGACGTCCTAGTTAAAGCTATGTCTGTTTCCAAGGTGAGAAATCGGTGCGTTACATGGGCAGGAGTACAATAAGCGCGGCCGAAGGAGATCGAACACATAGAATATTTCCGGTCCCTCGTTGGCAGTATTTCAGTTGATTGGAGTACTCCTGGCTGATACTGGACAAGTAATTGGGACATTATTTATGAATAGGCTTGCATGGGGATATTCTCAATCAGTTCATTGGAATCTACACACGATTATCTCGGATGTTTTCATCATTATATTCTGATTACGTCATAATGCTGATCCGTCTTATCCGATCTAGACGTAACCTGCATGAATATTAACCCTCATTCCACCCATCTGTCCCAGATGGATTAGTGTTATTACATAAATAGTAGTCTCAGAAATCCAGGAGTCTATTTGAATGTCTGCATAGCCATAGGAGTGGCGCAATGTTTTTAGAACATTTGACATTAAAAAAAAACAAATAAAAAAATGTCCAATAATTCTGCAGGCCTTTATTATGGTTAGTTTCGAACCTGGCCAGAGTTTTTTTCCTGAATTTCTTAAAATTTCCAAACTAATACACCTAGGCAACAATTATGTAAAAACGTTCTTTATATTATAGATGCTGATTGAATTTTGTCCGTCACGTAATCACATTAGGTTAAATAAAAAACAAGACCTAAACATGACGAACAGTTTAGATATATAAGTCATGTTGTCAAAATGCTGTCGTTCACACCAACTGACAGGTAATCACGACCAATAAATCACTCGTTGTTGTGATATTCCACATAGAAAATAAAGACCATTTACCTCACTAATATTGGTTTAATAGCTAATTCACACTGGCAATAAAGTGCAAACCATCAGCCCTTGACGGCATTCGTCATCGGGAAATTTTTCTGGTCAAAGGGCAACAACTTTTCCGTTCAAATATTCTGATTTGCTTGAATGCTATTAGCAACAGAGCAAATTTAAAATCCACGGCAAATTGTTTTTGGCCCGAGAAAGTCGCCTTTACAATAAACAAATGTTAGAAAGTACCCAAAATAATTTCGTGAAACACTAGTCAAAAAAATAAACAAATGTAGCTGTTATTAAAATTATTTTAAAAATGCATTTTTTCCAGGTAAAGTCTGTAACTGTTACGGTACAGAACTAAAAGAAAAGAAAAGAAGTCAAAGCAACAATTCAAAGAAAACAGGTGGTATGTATGTCATCGATTATTGTCAGAAGGACAATAAATCATCTCACTGGGTTACAGTCTCGAGACATTCTTTGAGTTTTTCCAGTGCTTGGAATTCGTGACAAATTAATGGAAAAACGGACAGACTAAATGAATTATTCCATTAAATATTTATGTGTATGAAATGTTTAGTGCTGCAGGATTCGTGACAAATTTATGGAATAGCGCGCAGTCTGAATTATTTATCACGGTTAATATGTATGCGGTTAAAGGAATTGTGGCAATGTACCCCATCCCCCATTCCAGCACCCCCCCCCCCCCCCCCTCCCCAACAACCCCCAATGCTGAGTTGGTTCAATTTTTTTTAACAGATTTCGACAAAGTATACGGAAACAATTTGTGTCTAATCTGCTTAAAAAAACCCCTAAAATTTTGCTACAATTTGATAACAAATTACATTTCTTGGTATTGCTGTTGGTTATGACTAAGTGTATCTTTCCTGTATCCTTATTTTTGCGTTGTTAACGAAATAGTACAATCGATTAATAGGCTTCGCGCTGGAAATTATGTTATTCATTTATCAATCATGTATAATGTCAGTATTCAGTACTTACTCTAAAGTGCTACGTTAGCGCTGAGCATCATTGAACTGTCGTTTTTCTTCACAATGTCGAATCGGGGTGCAATTGTTTTCTTGGTCAAATACGGTTTGTATCAATAGAGAATTTAATACATTAAGAGACAATATAAAACCCCAAATGCACATATTATACATCACCTTTGGTAGGAATAAGTCAAACTATCTTCTTTCCATCGGCAATAGGTATAACAACCTGCCATCCAGCCTCCTTAATTGTGGTAGGTAATAAGTTAATAACATTTATTTTCACTTTGGCTTTAGTGAATACCATTTTCCACTTCACTGGCCTAAGCTCTACTAACAGTCTTTGATGTCCAACGGAGTTCACTGGCTGGTTAGTCTAATTACGGTAAAACCGATCAAAACTCTAGCCGTAGTGAAGGTCGATAGTGAGATACGTAGATAAGTTTGTTCTGCTTATTCACAGAAGTCAGTGATGCCGACTAGAGCCAGACTCATCAGTGTCAACCATGCGTACAGATTGGTTATACTTGACCAAGCCCTGATCTGAAGCTTAAGACAATATGTCAATATAGTGTTATGTTGGCTGATATGGTCATGGGTTTTCAAAGCCGACAAGTAAAGGAATTATATCCGTGTGTTAACTCTGAAAGCTACTTAAGTTGTCCACGACATGCAATTGATTTCATTTGAATATTTTATTCTATTCTGGACACATCGAACATCGGCTCTTAGTACCTCATCAACGTAATCATCATGGTATGACGAATACATGTTCTCAGGAGGAAGCTATATACAAACATTCTGTTAACGCCAATAAAGAGTTACATAAGAACAGCTGTTATACGTTATGGAGTGAAGACGCACAGACAGATACGTGATAAGCCAATATAGTAGCCTTCGCTAAATCCTGCCCCAGGGACTCATTTAAAAAACAGTATAGTTCTTAACAATGTAGTACACCTACTGCTGCAACATGTATGCCGAGTTATTGATATCGTTTTTACCGTCAATATTTTTTTATATAATACAAGCGACAACTCTCTTCCGGAAAAAAACTAACAGTTTAAACAAATCATACCTGAGAGGGGAAGGTGTCAGACATTGTGGTACCAATATTGAACAAATAAGACATACAGAAGGAAAAGCGCTATAGTTAGAAAATGATATATTTCTAAAAATTAATAAAACTGGCACAGGGATGTCGATTATATAAAACGGATAAATCATTTCATGTTCTAGACATATACATTGTCTTACAATTCTGTAAAAATCGGAATACAGTGGAGGTTACAACCTTATCGATACTATTCCAATAAACACCGTGTTTATTTATTCAAATGCAATAGATGAAACGCACAGATACCAGAGAAGACTTATGCATATAAGCATCTGAGTTAGTGACTTGGCAGAGTTTATTTGAATTGATGAGATTGTATACGATTTGTTAATATTCAGATACTTTTAAAGGAAGTAAATGCCTTTGCTTCAATAACATGACCTTTCCGAAAATTTAAAGTTAATAATGATTTCAATTTGATATTTGAATTTGAAATATATTTCTCAAAACTTATCACACTAGCACAGGGATGTCGATTAATAAAACAGCTATAAATCTTACCATATTCCTTCAGGGATTGGTTTCTTAATAGATCTTAATCTCGAGTTGTTATGGGTAGCCTACAGACATCTAGAGAGAAGGGGACTTTAAAATATATATAGTTTTAAAGATAAATAGTTTCAAACGGTTGGCGATAGATCACTAATTATAATAAAAGTCCTATACTCAGTCGAAACAGCTTCCAGGCTTCCAATGGAGAATCCACCTTAAAACTAACTGCTGGAATTTGATTTATTGGGGGAGTTTGTAAAGTCAAGTCACACCAGAAATAGAAAGTAATGGCCCCCAACTCACGCTTTAGCAGATCGTTATGCAATTCTATTGACATTTATAGAGGTTACCTTGAAACCTAATAAGAATGAATGTGACACGCTTTAGTGTTAACAAAACTTCAAGATAGTGATAAACGTGGTACAATGAAGCGCATTCTGGCTTTGAATGTCAATCAATAATGTTTTGTCTAGAATCGATAAGAATTACACGGCCGCTTTGTCAGCTGACTTTAATCCATCTTGCTTTAATTGTTTCAAATAGCAACAGTTTAAATTCTGAAGTAGGGAGGATCTCCGTTACAAGCCCTTGGTCGTACAAAAACGAGATTTCTATAGTACCACATTTTGTCTGGAATGACTGGATTTGATTGGGGTTTAGCGTCGTACTTAAGGCTATTTCACTCACATGACGGTGTGCCAGAACGATAGAGATGAAAGAAACCCCCATTCGACGCAACTGGCGAAATAAAAACAAAGACAACACAGAACAGTCACAAAACGCAATACAAAGGCACCACAAACACATCGGCTTCTTGTTGTCCCTTAGCTCCAAGGGCGCCAGAGCAACAGCAAGCTCTCTCCCGCGCTGGAGGGAGCTTCCTTTAAACCTGGTGTTCTCGCAGTGGAGTGGCAACAAGACGCTCACCCTTCTTCTTGATTCCAGTGGCCGTCCTCTCTTGTCTACATGTGTTATAGATGAAGTCCAAGGTGGTTTCCTTCACTCCTTGGATTGGCACGCCGTGTTCGAATGGACGTAGACGTATAGCGTAAGGACCTAATCAAAGAAACAAAACAATGTACGGTATACTACATGAAAACAATTCTCCGTTACAATCAAAGTCACTGGTACTGGACAATAAAAACAAGAGCAACCAGTTTTCAGTCAAGAGCTTCGATTGCCGCTTGTTTTCTTGTTGGCAGAATATCGTGCTGACCCAATGTCCAGCTGAAAACCTCGATTATCGTAGTTTTCTACTTGCACTGATCTAACGCACGTTCAGGAATAACGAGGTTCATCTCCAATTAGAAAGTTTCGTGCTGTGATCAGACGATTCCTGGAGGCATCAGGAGTCGATGACTTAGGTAAACGAGACCAAGACCAATGCTTTTGGAATTCAAAAAAATATTTTTTACTAAGATAGAAAAGGATTATGTTTTTATTTTTAAAAGTCTCGATGTTTTCAAATGGTGTGTATGGATATGTTCTACTAACATTTGTTTTAGCATGTACAATTATCTAGAAGATATAGAAATAGAAGAGTCGGACACGATTCGGGACCATAACTACAAAAAAAAACAAGGTAGAGTCTAAGCGAATTGGTTTCATATATCAACCACGCGCTAAACTTACCGTAATGATCTAGTAAGGTGCGCGATATAGATTGATATGCCTTCTTGTTATACATTGGGACCCACCCGGGCTCAGTCGGTATGCTTTAATATGCTTACCCTGTTTAACGAATCGGACTCGAAAGCGTAAATGACGTCTTCGGACCCAAGTTGTAAAGGGAAATGTTGCTCTTAAAGGGGAAGATAAAAATATACATATATAATAAAGTTAGTCTGAATAGATAGCTTGAAATAAGCATTTATGAACAATTGTGCAGTGGTGTAATTGTATGAAAGTCGTTCATAACTGCGTTGGAGCTGATTTGGTTACCGACTTGCTAACTATGTATGGTGGATCTCCCATGCCGATTCCTTCAACTGCCAAACACATTGGCTAATATTTTTTAAACATTGACAATGATCGTCATGGAACTATCTGTGTCCTAATTCGTTGGTTAAACATTATCGTGAAATGTTTTTAGTGAGTATTAAATGAAAAATAGCCGATGATATAAAGAGAGAAGCGATATGGTTTAGAACGTCCACCATACATGATTTACCAAGTCAGTTTTTAAATTGGCTCTAACTGGATTATGAGCGCTATTCATAAACGCAGAGCACTTTTTTTCGTAACTGCTGATTACATGCTATTTATTCGGATTCGGACTTTTTAAAATTTGTATCGTCCCTTTAATCGTCGAGACCGCAGGGTGGATTGTACGAGGTTTATATTCGGTGAAACCAATTCAGTGAAACCAATGCAGTAAGACGAATCCAATTTAAATTGGCTCATTTACCGTTTTGCAAAAGCTTCATGAAAGTAAAAACTTTCGATAAAAAGACATCAAACAAATCACGCTCTTTGTAAAAATTAAATTTATTTATACCCAATGGATTTCATTTGTCAGATAAGTCATATCAGATAACTGTTATTATAGCGAGGGAAGAAATTGGCGTACTGGTGGTAGTTGCAAAACAAAACTAAAGTTTCCGTTGAGTTTGTCAAGGCAGTCTAAAACATTATTACCAGGAAAACAATAAACCATCCACGCACTCGTCTCCAGACGCTCCTTGGGTTTCTCGAGTGCTTGGAATTTTTTTAGAAGTTTATGGAACAACGAACAATCTAAAGTATTTTATTTCATTAAATATTTACGTGTTTATAACATTAAATTTATGATATCGACAGAGAAGTAACAAATATCTTCTCTGGATAGATGATGTGTGAGGTCTGTAAGACAACATGAAGTTTTCAGTGCTCAGAATTCCTGACAGATTTATGATAACGATAACAACGGACACAATTTAATTATTTATCAAGTTTAATATTTATGCTTTTTTATGACATAAGGTGGATTTTTTAAAATTTCTGAAATGACTAGAGAAATATGAAATATACTATGTCAAAAAAGAAACGCATAGGCGAAATATTAATAGAATTATCTCTTTAATACACAGCGGGATAATTCAGTTATTGTTGGGGGTAGCACAGTTAAAGTTGGTACAAGTATGTGGTAATGTTCTCGATATGGACCGACGGCGACGAACGGCGTATTCGTCGCCGAAAAGCGCCGCACGAGGGCGCTGAAGTCAGTACCTTGTGTGGCCACCGTGAGCTGCAATCA
>JAVFBX010248196.1:0-10138 GCA_034783855.1 Mopalia kennerleyi | reverse complement strand
AAGGGTTCTTTGCTAAGGAAAATGATTCTTCGTGCGAAATGAAAACGAGTCTATGGTCACGTGATAATTTGAAATCCGGGGTCCATGTTCTCCATTTTGGGATTGTCGAACTGGGAGAAGTTTAAGGTTCGCTATATGATCCACTCCGAAGAACCTTTAAAGGTTCTAACTAGAGCCTTTTTTCTTAGAATGTAAGGTCTCGTATGTCGCTGTATCGTTAATTTTTGCAAGGGTTGTGTCTCAAGTTTTCAGAACGGGATTCGTACGGTGCATGGAAAATCTATGTCGACATAAAAATGTTATGTGGAATGAAGATCAAATTGAACAAAGAAAAGATATTTGCTTACAGAATCACATTATTATAAAATCTTGGCAGATTTTTTTTTCTGAACGTCCATTTCAATTTTATTCCTTTTAACTTCGAATGCTTCTAGGTATAGTCTTAGTTTCGCTTCTCCAGCAGCCTTTAAAGCCTTACGCAAGGAAATCAATGGTGGATGGATCCGGTTCATGTTTCGCTTTACACAAAGCCCAGTCGACATTTATAGTACAACGCAAAATGCAACTGAATTTAATAATTACATTAATATAGCTATGCACAAAATGAAAATCTCATGAATATCGAGTTTGTTGTTTGCTTTTTTAATATATTTTGGTGACGATGACAGCGACATTTCTATGAAAATTGTAAGTCTTGGGTTACCGGTATTGGTTTTAGACTAAGACGTGTATTGGTCACGTTGGAGCTACGACAAGAATATCAATGTCCGGTCTGTACAATCGATCCCGTTTTTTTTTTATTCGGTTCAGTCGCTTCTCGCCTGATACTTCGATGACAATTTGGGGTCGTTCTGCCGTTCAAATTTATAGTTCAGTCTGACCTTGCTAGCCAGTGACCCAAATGCAAATCCAGAGTTCGGCATATTGAATGCCGGAAACCACGACAACTTGATGTCGCGATTTCTTGTGTATTACAAGTACCACCGGACGTGTAAGGACATGTTAAAAGCAATTGACCTTTTGTTGGTGATGTTTTTTGTTTTGTTTTATAATCTTACATCAAGGTAAGCAAAAAAAAAAGAAGAAGACAAACGTCTGCTGAACACATAACTTGGACACATTGTATTTACTTAAGATCAATAGTAAAACAGGTTTAGTATGTAAGCATACACCCAGCTTAAGATCAGGCAACGAAATCCCTGTAAACTTACAACAATGTTTCTTCATTGAATACATATATTATTGCCACATGATGGATTTAATACGTTCAGGAACGGTCACATCAAAATGAGTTGATGGTCTCATTTTGACATTGCCGTGATCATAGCTGATTGGGGATGGTTTCGTGGCTATGTGGTTACTGTTGATACACACAATAAATTTAATATTTAACAGTGAAGTTTGAATACCATAAATTTCGTTAACACGAAAGGCGGAAAGTCAAGCCAACTCGAGGCTTTTAGTCCCATGGGGGTATTTCATCCATTCATAAGAGCAATATTTATGGTATTCAAATTTCACTGTGTAATAGCCTCTCTTTACATACCCGAAGTTTGTCCAACGGAAGGGAAAACATTATTGAAATGGAATCATGCCTTTAGATTGTGATTTTTCCCAAAAATGTAAGATTGTCAAAACAATTATGATTTTTCTTAATTATATTTTAAAAATGAATTTGACTACAGTAGACAGGTTTTAGTGCCTATTATTGCATTTTTTGGCAATGATTGAATAAAAGTGTATCCAATAACGTAGAGAGGTCAAGTAATTACCTTTTTTGACAACTATTTTGACTATAACATCATAACACGCCTGTATGAATTAATGAGATGGATTTAGTCGATTATATATCGATAGCTAGTTAGTTATAGCCATTAGACCAGAGATTTTATTGAGGATGAGATGAAATTAAGGTAACGGGCTTGGTGGGCTATAGTTATGAATTGAGGCTTCATTCATATCATTTTCATTTGTTTCGCTAATGTACAGTTTAATAATAATCGTACATAAAAAACATAACATCAGTGTAGCAAATGTGTATCGTTAATTAGATGTAAGATTTAAGTCATGCCAGAGAGAGCCAATACCACTCAAAGAATTTTAGAATCAGTGGGTTACCATTATAGAGAGGCAACTAAAACAAAATTATCGCATTGGCAGTGGCCAACGTTCTCAGTGGAATAACATTTCTTTACTAGTACATTGGCGAGATTTAAAAAAAAACGTTTGTGACTTAACATCTGAATGAACCTAGGGATTATATTCTTATCTCTCTTTTTTACACAACAGTGTGATTACAAAAATCAATTATTAGATTTGCATGGTTTTATACACTTACACTGTTAACATCGCTTTGGTGATTTATTCAATCTATTGTTTTGTTTTTTTTTCTTGTGTTTTGACAAAGTTGATTTTCTTCACGTAAAGTGGTGTCACCTTGTATTGTCAGTAAAATAACCATCAGAGCGGAGTGAAACATCAATCACATACATCCATAGTGACCATGGCATCTTTGACCACACGCCAAAAATGACTTATAGACGTTATAACCGTATTCTTTAAAACAAATATAGCTTCGTGTAAATCGATAATAACCATCTGAGACCGGTTGCTCGAAGCGCTATTAAATTTAATCCACTATTAGATAACGTCGCCCCCATGTTGAAGATCTATCTCTAATCCGGTATTACCGGTTTAATCCGATGTAAGCGGCTAATCGTCTTTCGAGCAACTGGCCACTGGGTGTTTGCTCTAAAGAAGGTCGCTGCTAAGACGATGTTATCCTTTGACTTTATTATAGTAATCCAGATGGCTGCATACTAATCTATATGAAAACCAGACGTCAAGACAATGCTCTTGTTGTTGAGCATTGGCACCGTGGCGTCTGCCAGGTAAACTCTGTAAGGTTTCAATATGGCTTCACTATCTGTGAATTAGAGTTAATCTCCGTATAATCAGATTCTCGTCATTCTGGATTACCAAATCGGAATTAGCTTGCGGATTTTTTTCCTTGTCGGGGTTAGATTAAGCGTAATCCTATAGTAATTGTGTCTTCTGACCCCGGCCATGTGTGCTTCATGAGAGGTCATTTCCTCAATGGTCCAATCAAATTACACGTTTTATGGCGGGTCAGCATAGGTCATTGTTTGTTCTACAACTTCGATTACACAGCTTGATCATTATCCTATTATACTCATACGGTAATCATTCAAAATGAAACATGCAAAACTTTCTTTTATTCTCGAATGTATTGCAGTTTTGCCTCTTTATAACAACCCTTTTGACAGCATATATTTTATTTCACTGCCATAATCTTCTTCAATTCCTTTAATACAAATGCCTCAATACATTCAAATCTGATTATTTAAAAAGTTAAAAATGTATTATTGACGATAGAGAAGAGGAAATTATCAAATCTCATGTCGCTTGTCCTCAATCTAAGTCTTTACTGAAGGTAACTTTTCGAAACAACCGTATTCTAAAAAGAAAAATTAACATCTCTGGGCTTTTAACGCCTCACTTGGATGTAAGCAACTCATAGCTGAAGTTTGGCAATATGGTTAGGCTACTCATGGAAGTTTAATCACTGCCCTAGTCCTTTAAAGAAGCGGGCTGATGAGCTTTTTTATCAAAGCCATTGGTTATAGAGAGATATATTGCATCGAGGACTTAAGGGGGTTATGGTTTATGCATATAACAGCATGTTATCTCAAGTTATTACATGGAATATCTCAAGTACATCTTTTTTAACTTTGTCTTCTATATACCTTGGTGGAACAATCTAGACCACCAGGAAAAACGATTAATGATTCAACTATTTTGTATTTTTTTTTATTCCTGGAAATCCTTCACAAATATTATGTGATCTTGTTAACTTATTTCCAAGAAATGTATGTCCAGTAATTTACGTTCTGAAACAAAATGTCCCAACCAACGCCACCAGCTTACTTAACAAGTATCTTGTTAAACAAAACACAGTGGCATTCCTGAGTCCTGTGTTATTATTGCTTAATGCAAGTGGCACCATTGCCGCCATACATCTACCAATATCGGCAAAAATACACCCGTTTAGGATGAAAATTTGATTAGCGAAATTAGAAATATCAAATGTACACAATGGAATCATCACTGAATGCGGGGTTAAACGCCTCAATTTATGATTGTATATACACTGTTCAAGAGAAAGCTAACATGGATTCTTTCAAATTCACTTAATTTGTAGTCAAATATTTCGTTGGAATTGGAATTCAAAAAATGTTTGGGATGTTAAACGGCAATAAACGCCTATTAACAAAACAACTCTCTTTCTTCACTTTTTCTTCATTTATCAGTTTTTAATACTCCTTGAAGAAACTTTTAGCTCACACATTTACAAAACTTACATCTGCTCCATAAACCGTTTTACTCTCTACTTTGTCATTTTGATCCAGGTATGCTTTTGACTTTTGACAATTTTACCTTTGTTCGAAATATCCTTCAGTGTTGTCATGTATGAATCCATCTATTATACACGCATACTACCAATCAACTTCCGTCAACAGTTTACCAACAAATTCACAATTATCCTACATGATCCGTCTCATAAAGTATTCCGCAGCCTGTCTATTCCATTTTCTAGGCGATAAAACAATTGAAAAATAATACCAGGGAAATACAGGCATCTGGTTTACTTCAGGCCTGTTTGATATCGTTTTGCATATTGAGGAATTCTAGTATACGTTACTTATATAGAAAACAGAATAAATTTCAGGACTGAAAACAAAAGCAAAATACCCGGCAGAGTGTGGTCGTGCTGAATCCATATAGCATTGGAGGAGCCTTAGTTTCGACCAGACACAAATACAACACATTTTATGCTTTTGTGTTCGAGGCTAATTACTGTTGCAAACCATCGCCGTCATATAAGTGAAGGGTATCAAAGATGGGGAAAGGAATATAGCAAGAGGGTACCATGAACAATTCATAAACGTTAAATTTATTAAGTTACCAGGTGAACCCAAAAATCCGCATATTACAACACATGACATAACACTTTCATGGGGGCATCCAAGTTTGACCAAACCTCTTCTTTACGAGGAGGTGAGAATGTGAATGACAGTTAACATTAACATTCTCACCTCATCGTAGAGGAGAGGTTTTCCCTGAAATGAATTATGGCATGTGTTGTAATATGCGACATTTTTTTCATGTTTCAACTAAAAATATCTAATTTAAATTTATTTTATGGCGTTCACTCACTTGTTATATTCCTGTCCTCTTCCTTCAAGGACGACATGAAACACCAATTATTCAATTATAACAAATCAATCATAAACCTCTAGAATGAAGTTACGTGGTAAAACGACCCAAACATTACAAAATTGTTCGCGAACTCCCTATAGCCCTAACACGGGGTTAGCTCTATGTTTACAGGAGAATCCCTCTCAGAATCAAATATATGGCATCTTTCTAGTACGGTGGCTCATATAGGACATGCAAGTAATTTTTAGTTTTTGCATTTTTTTTTTTTAGTTTTCCTTTTTTGTTTGTTTTAGTTTTCGTGACTTTCCACCCAGGTGAAAACTCACGTGATCTTTATCAGTCTTTACAAAATCGAGCGTTGCAATGTATCATTAACTCAGCTCAATGACGTCCATGTTGTTCACTGAAATAAGCTTATTTAACAAAGATTTCGAGAAGCAATAAAACAAAATTAAGACTCACATCATCAACAGTTCGCAGCCGCTTAAAACGTGGATCCGCCATTATTGTTGTAGAAAGTCAGAAAGATCATGTGGGTTTTCTCCTGGGTTAAAACCTATCATAAAAAAAAACACTAAAACTAAAAAATAAAACTGGAAAACTAAAAAAAAAACGCGAAAACTAAAAAAAAAAAAATGCAAAACTAAAAAAAAAACGCGAAAACTAAAAAAAAAAAATGAAAACTAAAAAAAAAAATGCAACAACTTAAAATTATGTGCATGTCCTATATGAGCCACCGTATTCTAGGATCAGATATATTGTGAAACTTTTAATTCAATAAAACTGATAAAGCGGACAACTGAGTAAATCAAAATCCTATTTAGATTGAAACCATCTTGTGTCGCTAAATGCATTTCTTGTTTGTGTTTTTGCAGATTATACGTTTGATAAGCGGAAAGCTATGTGGTTGGTGGTGATTGGGTGGAGTTGGGCCTTGATATGGTCCATTTTACCTTTAACCGGATGGAACCGTTACACGCTAGAGGGCGCTAAGACTTCTTGTAGTATACTGTGGCGTTCCGATGATACAAAAGTGCTTTCTTATGTTGTTTGTTTATTTCTGTTCGGTTTTGTTTTACCAACTGCCTTCATGATATATTGTTATATCGGTATTTACTTGGCCACTAGAGGAGATCCCGGCAGATCACTGTTAAACACATCAACTCAGCGTAAAATATACAAAAGGTGAGTAAGTTGAAGTTGTTCTCTATAAATAACGTTACATATATTCTTAGAAACAATTGTTGATTTCTTTGAGGTGCCTGTAAAAAAAGCATTTTTCTTTTATTTTTTACGACGAAAATGGTTCGTTACTATTGGAGAAAGGGAGATATACAAGCAACAGTACATGTAAAAGGGTTCAATCAAGAACCATTAAGGGTTCCATCAATACGAACGGCTAGAGAACCTTCAATGGTTGTGTTGATTAACTGACTTAACACTCCAAATTATATCACGTCTAACCAAAGAACAAATGTCAAGTCGACAAATAGCGATCTAGCTATGTACATACCAATGAATAAATGGACACAATAAATACAAGTTATATCTTAAAGCAAGAAAATGTCTAAAGGCTAGACAATGAATAGCAGGAAATTCAGTGGAAATCGCAGGAAATGGTATACCTCCAAGCAGGCAGCTGAATAATTAATCCTAGTAGACTAAAAGTCTCGCCTGTAAATAGAAGTCAAACGCTCAAGAACAGCTAGTTATTGAATAATGAAAGAGATCAACTTGGGTCAAATGACATGCTCAAATGCTAACCTTTTAATTATTCAATGTGGCAAAACTCTAGAGTGCCGACATACCAACAGGCAAGGACGTTAAATCGCAACCCTTCAAGGAAAGTCTGTCTGGTCTTCGAGGTTTGTGCTTTGTTTGAAAGCTAACTTGGCAGGTTCTTAATCTTTCTGTTCTTCTTAAGTATTTCCTAAACACATGTCTGCTTTTGTTTTATCTTCTTCGATTTAATAAATTCAGCGTCGAGCAATACTCTTAAGTCAAGTTGAAATAGTTTTATTTAACTGTTCTCTATCTAGTCGGACCAAGTACTAATCAGTTTTATTTATCTAAAGCTATAATCACGTTCTCCCACGAACATAAATGGAACTTAATCAATAAAATTATAACCCACTTTACGGGCGATTAAATTACTAGAAGATACTGGCAAATACTATCATTAATTTCCTGTATATGGGTCACTCGTGGAATACGATTGTCTAATTTTAGTTTTTATATTTGAGACGTTTCCGGATGGATAAATATTGCCCTTTCCACAATCAGCTAAATCCCCTAGGGTATATTGTAGCTCAAGCGAACCATAGATAACATCTGTGGTCACAATCTGACCGGAAACGCTGGAGAATACCAAGGACCTTTACATTAATTATTGCTGCTTATCTCTATTCCCTGAACACCTGGACATAACGTGAATATATATATATTTAGTTTTATGACCAGCCAAGCTCCCAGTTTGCTAGTCAACTCTTCCGGGAATGTTAAAATCTTGTACCTAAATTGTCTTCTGTCACAAATTTCCTTTAAAGATACAAGAGAAAGAAAATCTATGGGACCTACTGGTTAAGGCGAAACTTCCCTCTGTATCAGACAGGTTGTAACACTCATTCTCTTTTCTGGATATATTCATTGGTTAATCTCTATATCTATTAAATACCAGTTTGTAGGTCGATTAATTTATTGATAATCCATACCAAATATCGCGTTGGTTACATATTTAACATTATTATACACTAAACTGTCCATCCCTGCGATATTATGAACAAACTTCAACTGTCCAATATTCTACGATATTCTGACGTCACACATTTGACGGACTACTTTGTGTTGGAAAACAAGCGGACGTACAACAAAATGGTAGACGATTTGACAGTCGTTGGCTGAAATGTCTGACTCAGAAATAAAACAGCTATGTGAGCCGTTTTAAGAAACACTGTTCTGAAGACAAATTTTTCGTAAGTAACAAACGAAATAAAGTAATTCATGATAGTTTTATTCAGTCACAAAAGAAGCGAACGTCAGTTTTAACGAATCGCGACAACAGTGCTGGTTGGGTGAAAATAAATAAGAGCAGTAAATAATAGTAAATACATCTAAATGTTGATCTGGCCGAGTTATTTATCAGCAATAAGAAGAAAGATGGTTTGCTAACACGTACAACCCTGGGTCTTTAGAAACCATGATAAAAAACGAGGTGACTGGTCCTTAAAATACATGAAAATAAAAGTTCAAATATTAACTTTTTCTTACCTTCTTTTCTTTGTATTTCATTAAAAAAAATTAAAATCAGAAATCGATTTCCCTTTACTTGTTCATGAAAATTTCACAAGGGGGATGAACATCTTAAATCCCAAAAATAGAATAAAATGCAACTTATTCGAAGCGAGACAAATGTTTCCTTTTATACCACAAAGTCACCAGTTTTCGGTTTAAACGTTTGGGGAAAACTGTCGGATTAAGAGGGGATGATAAGCACAGATTCCTTATTTTTGGAGATGTTTCATTGAGGCTTTCAATAGATTTTGATTGAACATAATTTTTTAATGGGCCACCAGTGCATGATAGCGAAACAAGGAACGGGATTCACAGAGATGACTGTCCACCCACACTCCTCGCATCTGCGCTGCAGCTGACAGCGATGAACTCCCGTAATCCCATCTCCTTATACAAATTGTTTGTCCAGGCCGGCAAACTGTATACCTCCCTGTCGACGAACCTCTTAAGGGACCTTGTTGACACAGATACCGGAAAAAATACTAGATCCAAAAAGTAAAGTATGGTTATATCTCATTCCCATGGTGGAACATCGCTTGGGTGCATTGGGGATGAACACGGCAAAGGCGGCCGCTGTTCGACAGAATCACAAACCGCTCAGTCAGGAAAGAAACCCAACTGTCTAAACGCTCGTAAAATCTGGAGAATTAGCATATAACGTTATTTTTAAAAAAACATTGGGCATAAATCAAGTATCCAGGATGAGTCTGACAGCAAGCTTGACCACTCGGAACAAAGGCAGATGTCACTGATCTTGCAGTTTATTAAGAATAATTATGTTAGCAAGGAAGCAGACCCACACGGCACCTCTGTTCAAACAACTTATTATTTTACCATTTAACGAAATAAATAAGTATTTAATACTAAATTTTCTCTGTGGACTGTTTTATATTGTACATATGTTCTTTCTTCAAATGTATTACAACTTGTTAATCTTTATTCTATACTACGTATTATTATATTTATTCTATATTTTCTGAGATACAACAAGACCTAAATATTCTCAAGTAATACGTGTATCACTTTCACGCAGTTCTTGTCAAAATATCAATTCATCTCTTTCGGCCTGATCATAGCATGGTTCCATCAGTCTGTTGAAGGCGCAGTGTTGAATAATTGTACGTTCAACTTTCATTATCCTGGTAAATAAGTTTCTCTGTGATCATTTTAAATTCTTTTCGAAGGTTTCGTTTGAAACGTTCATTCACAACGGAGTTTTGAAACATGTCACGTGACGTATATAATATTTTGGAATGTAACTCTGTTTACATTGTATTCATGCGCTCGGCGCATCACCATTTAAAATCCGATAAAGGAAAGAGATCCAAAGGAATTAATAACTTAAAAGTTTGCTTTAGTGTATATTATCTTGATTGTATTCATTTTATTTAAGTGGGTGTATAGTAAATATGTTATTGGATTGTATGGTTCTGTATGGACTCGCCCTGGCGCTAGGAAGCTAATCACTTAATATACTTTATATACCTCCTCTGTGTAGGTTACCCATAACTTAACTCTATATTAAGATGTATACTCTGTCAAAAAAGAAACGCATAAGTGAAATGTCACAAGAAAGTGTTGAATTTTTTAAAAATATCGTTTCTTG
>JAVFBX010248185.1:0-10138 GCA_034783855.1 Mopalia kennerleyi | reverse complement strand
CTTAGTAACTTAATCTTCATACAGCAGTTTCTTAGTCTGAGTAGGAAGACGTCATCCGGAAAGAGAAGGGGGTTCTTGAATGATCGTAATAAGGTGATTAAAGGGAACGGTGCCTGGATGTTTCTAGGGCTATCCTTCACTTACATTTCCGTGGGTGAAATTCATGTAGAAACGCTTCCTTTTGTGGAATAAATGTAGTAATATGTATCTGAAGAAACAAATTTGCGGTAATGAGGATTTTTTTTTTATACTTTACTTGTGTGTGTGGGAAATTAACAGGAATGTATGATGTATTTGTCAATTTGTTAACCTACACGACGATATATAAAATTCACAAAGACCTGGAGAAGATGCTCAGGATCGAAAAAATGTCCACGGCTATAACAGATCGATGTGCTACAAACAAGTGTTTGGTCAGCGTGGTCCTGTAAAGTGGAAACCAAAACAATACGAATAGGCTCATCGATCAATATACGCCATCAGTTAGGAAGTATAACAAAGCATTTGTAGGTAGTTACCACTGAACTGTTCCCAGTGTGTAACTTGATGTAGCGGCATAGTCTGATTGTTAATATTTTACCCAGTAAATATTGCATGTATCATTTTGCCCATTAGATACATCATATACCCGAATTGACATGTACATGTTTAATTTTAATACTTATATGCGATCTGTTCAATTCTCTTCCAATATATGAGTCAACAATAATTACATAAAAAGATATACATTTTTATAATATTCTGTGGTCATGTTAGCTCAAATACAACTGAATCTGGCGTCTAATACCACTCACATGAATCTTTAAATAATACACCGATCGACCGCCAATCAATCAATCGATCGATCGATCGATCAATCAATCAATCGATCGATCGATCGATCGATCGATCCATCCATCCATCCATCCATCCATCCATCCATCCATCCATCCATCCATCCATCCATCCATCCATCCATCCATCCATCAATCAATCAATCAATCAATCAATCAATCAATCAATCAATCAATCAATCCGTCATCCGTTCGTTCATTTTGCACGGTAAAATCAGTGAGGCAGTTATAAAAAAAGCCAAGCAAGTCAAGAATTAACATAGACAAAGTTTTCTTGGGGCTAGATTAAGGCTGGGGGTATGAATTCGGACATGAGTAAATTACACCAGGCGCTAGTAAAAGAACATTGGAGATTTGAACAGAAAGTTCAATAGAATCTGTATTATCAGTCTATATTATCCAGTTCATTGATTAACGAATTGTATTTACGATAAACTATCTATACCAAGTAAAACAGATCCGTTATCATTGCTACAAACAATGAATTTTCTACCTCTCGGACGTGATCGAGAATCTGGAAAATGTCTGAAGTTCCCCTTTCAAATTTGGTACTGGAGATGGTTGTTGTGTTCTGTGAATATACTATATTTTTAGTTATGGTGACGATGTGAGTCAGAAGTACGAGTGTATACCCGACATCAAAACGATCGACAATGGTAGAGACAAACAATAGAGGTAATTCCCAGGCTAACAAACAATAGGGGTAATCCCCGGGTCAACAAATGACAACAAGATTATAAAGCCCAAGTGAGCTAGACAGCTGATTTTGTTTTTATTTTATTTCACTTATCTTCTAATTGTGACTTGGAAATGAAATTAAATTAAATCGCGCAGCTTTTTTTCGTGTACAGTTTAAGCTCATTTGATCTCCAGCATAAACGATTGCAATTCTGTTTGCCTTAATTTGACAAAGCTCACCATGATTTCAAATACTATATCAGACTTTTTACCAAACAATGTATACTTAATAAAACACCATACAAACTTTCACGTTTAAATTATGTCTTTATTTTATTTAAATAATCAAAAAAGTATATTGTTTCAATAAATAGCGTTAATATAACGCTGTTTACGCCTCTCAATGGTGTTTTAGTTTGAGGAACGTTACATGTAGAACGATGAGATATAGCTGTTAAATGTGTGGGCCGTACGAGAGAATGAAATGACCATGTACCCCCGGGCACTGTGGACAAATCCTATTTAACTGCCCAATTCATTCAAAGGAAAGCCGGGGTAAACCGGAATCTGACACTATCTAAAGGAATAATTGATTAAGATAGCTGGGGAAGTAAGTCGACATTCCTCGACAATCTTTTTTCTACATTTCAATTGCCGTCAAGAAAATTGTATAGTTACTCAACTTAGAGCTGATTATACCCGCCTCAAGCGGTTTTATTGTCGGGTGTTTCCTTCCGACACCCACAGGGCACCACACCTCCAACCCGTGCCCCAACCATTCACTAACCCCATAGGTACTCTCATGTATTGACCATTTTCTATTGACTACCTGGTTGTGTCAATACAATACAGAAACTATCGTCTTAACCAGTTTTTAAAATATAATTTTCAGCACATTATCCTTAATACGTTTTAGCTGCACCTTACTTGGCTGTTTGTGTGTTAACAGATCTCTGTAGTTACACTAAGGAAATTACTTGCTTGGTTTATTATAATAATGTATTAATGTGATTATTGTCTCTAAGCCAGTGTTCCCATTGAAATGACAGCCGTTCGATCGGGATAATCTTGATTGAAGGGTTGTCGCGGGTAGACCACTCTTTGAAAACTCCTTCCGCCGACCACCCGGTATCTGGCGACGATCGCCCCTTGTCGAACAATCGCCCTGGAGTTGCGGTTAAGCAGAATAGTTAGTTTTTCTGAGGAACTCTTTTATTCAGCGCAATCCACACTGGAATGTTCAGTAGCTAAAGTTTTGGCTGTCTTCCGGTTTGTTTGTTTGATGTGACCGCCCGTGATAGATCTCCCAGTGACGGTCAATCAGCAGAAAACAATCGGTCAGTTAACGAGGTAATACCTGTCTGAATAAGCCAGTCTCCGGTGACAGTCTTTCTCTGCTGGCTGACCCGTCTCTAACACCTTACCTTTGTCCCGCTACTAAGTCGATTGTTTGACCTGTAACAACAGACCTGTGCCCTGACCATTTTGCCCAAGTGTCCAATTACCCGGGCCAGAACTATTATTAAGCTCAGTGGAGACATTCTGTTAAACGGCTATAAGTGATTTCATTACAAACCACCTCTACAGATTAGCCTCGGTGACCAACAACACCTCCTAAACCTCTTTTACCGCCTACAATATTTACTCCTCTACGCGGATTGAAGAGAGAGCCTAGAGAGAGAGAGTATACAGTTCCATCTTAAATCCCTTCCATCTTTTTCATTCTTCTCTCCATTTTTCATCAATTAAAATCTCGACTTTCGCTAATATTTTTATACGAAAACAGCTTTCAGTCGAACTTTTCGCCCAATCAACTATTTTTGTCTGTAAATTTCTTTTCCTTATAGATTTAAGTCAGTTGCATGTTTTTTACTTTTTAGTTGGTTAACTGAATTCGCAGTAAATCGAGGACTACCCATTAAGTCAATTAGAGTGAATTAAATATTTAATTTGCATTCAAAATAGTTACAACTGTTTTCTTTTAAAATTGTGGAAGCGTTCGAAGATTATCTTAAATATGACGATACATATACTGTATAATTTTAGATTAAGACAATAGATTAAAGGATAAAAGGAAAGAAATTAATATGTAATTTACAAGAACCCTCAGATTATAATTCTAAGCACGTGAAAACAATAAACAATCAGCTTATTGTGAATGGAGAAAATGACTCCAATGGTGCTTAGATAGACACCAAATTAAATTTGATTAGATCCAACGAGGAGATATAGTAATTAGTTTCGTAAATTCAAAAAATGTCAGCTCTTAATTGGAATCCTGTGAAATAGGAGCTTACAACCTATGATGCGTGGAGAGAATAGACCTGGATTATTTTATACATATATTTAATAAATAATTATTAAGTGTTGTAAGCTAAAAAAAAGACAAGGCGGACAGTGCTTCGAGATAGCTGTGAAATTGTAGAAAAACATTGGATTGACAGCTGACACACAATATATAAAGATACTTTAACGCCAATAACTCGTAGATCTTTTATGTGTGATAGTTTTATTGAATTATCTGGAAGACTTATTGTATTCAATTATATCGAGCACTAATATTTCATTGTCAGCCCTTATGTTGTTTTTTTTTTAAAATAATTTATACGGTGGCAAAATTTTTCTGTATTATTTAATGTATGTACACATTAACTTATAGTACATAATGGATCTGAAAGTAATCTGTAGTAGAAAGCACACAGGACATGGGGATTTGTATTAATGGTGATTCTGACTCTGGGGGTCCTGGGTTCGATTGTAGTCAGGGATGGTCTGTAAACTAGAAACCCTTCTAGCTAAGAGAGTGTTACCCTAAACATAAGCACAGTATTGGGAAGTGTAAAACAATCACCGCTGTACCTGCCTTACTAACGTAGTGATGGGGACAACAATTATCAGACACGAGTCTCGAACAGACTGGTTATTATATCGATGGTATTAACCATTTTGCTCCACACGTTCAAAACAACTACGACTGTTGAGCGCGTCTTCAACACATGATACCCATCCAATGTCCGCTTTGATATCAATGGTACCCATTAGCTTTTTGTTACCACGTTACAATTTGAATATGAAGAGTGATCATTTGACTGTATCGTGGTACAAAAACCAATAGTTTGGAAGTATAAGATTAATGCGCGAAGTGCTTGACGAACTACAGATAATTGTACTGCCTTGTCTGTGTCATTCGGTCAATCAAAGAACTACAGATAATTGTACTGCCATGTCTGTGTCATTCGGTCAATCAAAGAACTACAGATAATTGTACTGCCATGTCTGTGTCATTCGGCCAATCAAAGAACTACAGATAATTGTACTGCCATGTCTGCGTCATTCGGCCAATCAAAGAACTACAGATAATTGTACTGCCATGTCTGCGTCATTCGGTCAATCAGAGAACTACAGATAATTGTACTGCCTTGTCTGTGTCATTCGGACAATCAAAGAACTACAGATAATTGTACTGCCATGTCTGCGTCATTCGACCAATCAAAGAACTACAGATAATTGTACTGCCGTGTCTGCGTCATTCGGCCAACCAAAGAAGACAAACCAGCTACTACAATAAACATTTACAAAGAGTATAAGTATATAAATACATTTTTGTAATTTAATTGGTGTTGAACGCCGTGAGCTGTTATTTATCTCTGTTATTTTTGTTGCCTATATTGGATTGAAATAAATCAAATCAAATCAAATCAAATAAAAAAAACGACTTTACATTGCCGTGGATGATAGACCTCCCTCGACAAAAAACCTTCCACAATATTCGGAGTTACCTAAAACCCAACAGATAGATATTTAAGAAACCTAATGTATTACGCTGGACTGGTTCAAGACCTAGGCATTACAACGGGCACCAGTTAGATGAAACAAATGTATAATGCGTAAGTAGATAAAAAAATTTGATCGGGTTTTAACGTCATACTTGTAAGGTTATTTCACTCAGTCCAATGGATGAAGGAAATCTCCCTCGACGCCACTGTGAACAAGACAGGACAGGATAAATACAGGAGGTAATACAAGGACATCACAGAGAGAGTGGCTTCTTGCTGCTCCTAGGCTCTGAGAGCCCCAGGATAACAGAAACCCACCAGACAACTACCCGCAATTGAAATAAAAGAATCAGCATCATCATCACATAGTGTTTTCAAGTATATAAGGTGCTAATAGTTTTTATTTACAATTCAATTGTTCTGCATACAATATCGTGGAATTGTCTCCAAGTGGTGTAAAGAATAACTATGAAACCATTTATTTTCAAATATAATTTTTAACCCGGATTTAGTTTGACGCAAGCTACGTTGACTGAGTCACGTTTGACATTCTAAATGCAGTCATTGTTCTTTTTCATCTTGGTACTAACATGCAAAAACACCTTTCGGTAACCAAACATTTTGGGAGAAGTCAACAAAAATGTTGAATATGCTGGGCTAAATACCCACTGATGAGCCTCTTGATAGATTGCGCAATATCCTGTAGGGATCCCGCCATATGACGCGAGACTTAATTGTCGGACTTACCCAATGTCCACAGAAGCGTAGTTCGGGTTAACCAAATGATTGTATAAAACATGTTGTCTGTATACCTAGACATAATGGCCGACTGTCTAACTGACATAACATTGGGTGCAGTTTAAACGGTGATAACCAGCATTCAGGATACAGGAAAGTTTAAGTGGCGTTTAAATGACTGGTAATTTCATAATTACTTTGTACATATTACGTGTTTAATGCACTGAATAGGTGTGTTGTTTATTGCATGCAATATACATGTAATCATTCTTTTATACGTGGCAATATATAAGCCTGTACAACTTACTGTCAATACTAAAACAATATTGATTTCCTGGAAAAAACACAGAATGGGATTAATGACTCTGCAGTTAACAAACGTGTCCTTGATTGAAGATTAGGATAAGACTAACGCTATTCCTGCTTTTTTTTCTATATTCGAATAATTCCGGATTGTACATATATCTATATATATATATTGTATATATAGAAAACGACACTAAGGATGGCTCAACAAATAAATGTTAAAAAGAAAACCAACTGCTGTTTTTTCTGTTAATTATCCTAATCGTTCCAGATTAACGCCCTTGAGTGCTATGTAGATTTCAGTCTCACCTCGAATTAAAGTGGCTGATATGACAACTTTTTATTTTATCAATATTCTCTCTCGCTTAAAGAATCATTTCATTGGTGGGCTTACTTCCGTCTGTCTCTGCAGGAAAAGCGGGAAAGGGCGCGGTCTGAATCCGTTTGATTTCAAGCTTTAGAATTTTTTAGATAGATATAATCGTGTATTTAACCTCGACACGCACCGGGTATATGTACTTCCGCTGCAAAAATATAGACCCATTAAACACATTACAAGTAGACCATTAAGACCCTTGAAGAACTCCACTATTCGGGATATGTAAGGAATGTGTCGGTAATCGACAGGGTTAATCCAAGCTGTTAGCTGATTAGAACTCAGTATTGTATATACCATGTATACTTTGCGCAATCTCACAAGCAGTCGCTTTTGTGGACACGGACGCCTGCCGATAAGGACAGAGAAAGATACGAGTGGCTCAACTAGATTTGTTCATTCTCTTCCATTATTTTTTTAGTGGATTATATTTTATGTTAATCTTTATTGTAATTAATCACAATCCTTTTAAAATGAGTCGAAACAAAAACGTATTAATGTCTTAATAACTTTGGTTTATTTAAATAATTTTAGTAGTTCTCTTTTTAATAAAATCTTGAGCATTACTTTAGCATAGATAATGTTTTCTATTTGTCTTACTTTGTTTACCCTTTAAAGTAACACGCTCGTCCAAACACGTTATTCTTTCTAGGAATTGACAAAGTATATGAAGGTGTTTCCCCTCTCAGGACAATAATACTCACAACAACAGGAACTCCACGAAGACACTTTAAAAAAAAAACTATTTTTTAATGATAGCATAAATAAGTACGGGAGTTGAATAAATAAAAAGCTACGAATGTCTCCGTCTTTCAAGACTTTGGTTTACTCGCCTGATTCAGTTTTGAATCACAACTACCTGAGCTACCAGCTGAGAGCATTTTCTATTTCATCCTGAAGGATACGTTCAGGTATACATGCCTTTAGCTCTATGCTTTACCTCGAGGCTAGTAAAACAAAAGTAATTTGGAAAAGTCTGATAAAGGTTTGGGTTGGTATAATCTACCAGGCAAATAGTCACAAAAAGAAGAACAGGTTCAACATATAAACTGTGATTAAGTGTTTGGGGGTTAAACGATGCCGGGGGAGATCGCGAGGTGCTTTTCGCCGGGTTCTTTCCGGTTTTGTATAATCAACTGCCCATGTAAAGTACGATGGTAAACGCCAGTCAAATAATACAAGACAAATCACGAGACATTAAGCTAAAGCCACTGCATAAATACATATTATAAATGTAGAGACGAGAAAAATTGTGTACCGCTATCATGGGCAAAAGTATTTCTACATCCCTGAATTATTAATTACTATATATTATGGGCGATAGAAGTATAAGCCTGACAATCTTATTGGACAAAATGAAGGAAATCAAATTTAAATAGACCTTTACATGCCTGTATGTATCCAATTATTGAACAAAAATAACAAGAAGAAGACGAAAACAATAAACTGTTCGCGGGCAGTCACACTAAGGATGAGGTAACCCCTATAAGGACACACATGTATATAAGGCTGTTGTCTGACATCGTTACGTCACACGCATTATCAGATTGGTCTCGTTAACTCATTTCTCAATCCTGACAAGGCAATGGTTGGGGATTTTGCTGGCGTTTCGTCTCATATAATTTTTCTCTTACAGTTATGCAATTAAAGTGATTAGACATGTCGCGGTTCCGGTAAGTATTATTGAACATGTCTACACAGCGCTTATTTAATAAATGTACAAAATGTTAAGGTATGCATGCGTGGCCTGAGACCGCTTTATTGCGCGATTTTGTGCTTATCGCTATAGTCTAATTCAACGATATAGAGTCATCGCACGGCGCCTAAATCCTCGACAAATCTATATTGCAGACACCAGGCACGACACCCCATCCAATCAGACAATAGTCGCATTATGTAGGAACGATCCAGATATTTTATACCTAGACGACGGAGTAAAATTAGTTTGTGGAGCAGTGAGCATTAAAAGTCTAGCTCGATATTAGTGCCAGCGTCACTCCGCGCTATATAAACGAAATGTAGGCTCAATTTAATACATATATAGGCCGACAGGTATATTTATACGGATCTAAAAATAACTTTTTTTAAAACTATGTCAGAAGCCATAATATCGGAGTGTTATGCGATTAAAGCATCCTTTCAGATTAGGGCGGCTTAAGCTTATGTTCTATCATGCTGCTACCATCACGTGTCAGAAACATATACCACCTTCAAAGTATCCAGGTGTAACTAAGTTTAAGGGGTATGTAGGTAACAAATGTGTATTTGGTGAAGCATGCGTGTTTTCTTTCTCTATGAGCATAAACAACTAGATTCATACAACCAATGTTTCTGTAACATTGATGAGCTCCGGAGAGCATAGAGAGAGCCGTCAATCTCTCTGGTGACAGTATATGTCAGTGTGCTTAGGAAAGATAGAAATCCGGCGTTCAAATGTCTTCCCCATTATTATTATTCATAATTAATTGCAATTTAAGTCCAAGAAGTGTACTTTGTCACAATTCGTCTTAAAATCCATTTTATCCTTATGATATAAACGAGTGACCGCTCGAACATAACACCACAGTCACCTCTGCTATATATGCATATACCTTTATCAAATTGAAAATATAGATGATTATAATTATTGTCTGTATTGCGAGAGTGAAACGAGGAAGCGATAAACAGGTCACTACATAAACGTGTTGAGTATCAATATTGAATGCTTGCGTGGGCCAGTATATATTCACACGTAAGGCTAGAATGTCTCGTATTGTGTTATAAACGCTTCATACTATTTAGAGTGTGAAAGGGATTGCAATGAAAAATGTGACGTGATTGCACGAGTCTTAGCCTAACAACACCGTAAATAAACGGTCAAAATGAAGAAGGACGTCATTTCCTCTGTTTAGTTTGGGTGGATAAATGACTAGGTGGCTTTTAACACTACTTTCGTTTGAATACAAGCTGGTGTCAAAGCTCCTTTGAAGATTACCTGTCGTGAGACGAATTAGCTTGACCTTATACAGGTAACTGGCTTAAAAAGTCAAACGTTTTGCTCAGATTACACACATCTCGCGACATTCCACGAGATCATACACAGCTGGACCAATCCTGCTTTCTAACTACCACCATCCCTAGTTAACAATAGACAGGTACGGAAACGTTGGCTTCCGGTTTATCACGATACGTACATATATACATATATATTAAAGATTTATTGTAATAAATAACTTAAGCGAAGGCAAACTATTTGAGGTTTTTTATTGGAATATATGTAATTTAGTAGCACTGGCGTTTCCATCTCAATATAACATGATTTAAACATATATTTATAGTAAAAAGATATGTGAAGATCAAAATCTGGTTTAAATTGATTATCCGTAGAAAGAAAACTTTTAACAAAATCATCTATAGAGCTTAAAACAAAAGATGATTTAATGTTTACGGCC
>JAVFBX010248174.1:0-10139 GCA_034783855.1 Mopalia kennerleyi | reverse complement strand
AAATACTGAATCTCGAAGTTAGTTTGTTGCAACTTCCACATGACTTTTAACCAGGATTGTAATACTGATACTTTTCAACAGATTTACAAATTTTATTTCCCTAAGACAACCACACATTTCTTTCAAAATAGTTCTATGCGGATTAATACAATAATAACATTACTGATGTTTGCTGGAGTTATACCCCTTGAATAGCTAACAAAATAAGCTTTCATCCAAGACAAATAAGACCGAATCATGATAGAATATTTTTAGTTTTCGGGAAAAGATCAAATCTTATTTTTGATTACGCAGTTTTAAGTTAATATTGTTAGTTTCAGTAATATCGCTTCGTCTTATTAATGTATAAGAACTAAGCATAAAAAATCGGTATGGTATATGGTTGATGGAAAACCAAGAATTAATTCAAACCCATAGGGTAGTTTGGTTGAAGATTAGCAATGTTGACTTTACTTGAGAAATATTTACTTTCCACCAGTATCATAACATTTTGTTCTAGTGTCAATTTATCATGAATAGGCTTTCATCATATAAGTGAAATGTCCTAAAGTACAACTTTAAACACCAATCAATCAATCAGTAATTAGGGTTGAAAGCCAGTACCGTTATCAAAATGAGTGTAGAAACAAACTGAGCATGGAAACAGGTTTATAATTTGTATCTCAGCCTACAGCGGAAATGGCTGTTCATGCAGATGTAAATTTTGGGTTTATTATCATACTCGATGATATTTGACCATGGAGGTATAGCAGAAGGAGTAACAACTCCGCCACATACTAATTAGGCGGGTTCTAAGGGTGGTTCGATTAGCCCCAGGGGGTAAATAGTGTATATACGTTAACAATTGATAAACATTAGTAGCAATGAAAGGAAAACAAGACCACTGTTTTTTATAACTTAAATATCTCTGGACTGGTTTAACCGTCACCGAAAAGAGATTAAATATAATGAGAACACAGTACAATCTATTTCACTATCTATCATTCGACTCTCTCCGAAATGCGGAAGATACTCAAACTGCAACTTTAAAGTGAGGAAATTTAAAGTTCCTGGCATTGTGGTTTGAGGTGAGCTGTCCTATGCTTTAACAGAGACCACTCGCCTCAAATAACAGTGCCTGAAGTTCTAGCCGATTTCCCCATGTTAATTAAATGGGTAAATTTTCCGTTTTTTAAATCGCCGATTTTATTCAAACCGCGTAACCGTCGCAGAGTTAGCCTATAAAATATAATAGATCATGTAGGTCAGAAACAATATAAAAATTTGGGAAATCATTCTTATGCGGAAATATGTGTAAACCGACAAAAACTGTCAAACTTCTTTTATAAAATAATATTTTAAAATCATTATAATAACAAAACTATTCGTCACTTTTATTTGAGTATTTTACATCCCGATAGTGTGAAAGGTAAAGATTGCAAATTGGGTAAATAAGCATAAAACCAAATCGATGCCCTGTGGTGCATTTGTTTTGTGCATATAAGGCATTGTCCTTCCGTTGACAAAACTGAGAAGATATATTTCATGATTCTGCCCTGTCGGAACTGATAGTCAACATCAAAGAAATAACTCTGGCTTTAACTATATTCAGCTTTCAATAGAACAGCGGGATAGTCTAGCACAGTCGCCTGTCTCGATCAACGAGTTGTTACTCCTTCTGCTATACCTCCATGCTTTAAATTAGACTCACATAGTTTTATCTTAACATATAGGGCTGATATTTAAACTCGTGTGGTTAAAAAAATTGCATAATTTATATTGCAGTCTCTTCAATCAGATGTGTTATATCAAGCTGGGTTTCTGATTGGTTATGAACACGATGGGAAGATAACTATTCTTACATGGGTGCCCTTTTCACAAAAAGGTGGCAATATCTTCAAAACAGCAGAATCCATAAACCTCCTTTTACCTGCAGGTAAGATGAATCCATTAACCTCTTGTTGTCTGCCGGTGAGTGGAATCGGTATGTCTGTTGTGGTCTGTAGGTGATTGGAATCCATAAGCCTTGTGTTCTAGTACTTCAGTTACTTTCATTTAACTTAAGTTTTTTAACTTCATTTAAGTTCAAAGTAAAGGAAATATACAAAAATAAAGACTACACCAGTTCAAACCAATTAAATACTCAAATATGTGAAAAAAACTGTTTTTCTTTTACAGAAGCTTTTGATAGGAGAACATTAGTTATAAGGAATTTATTGAACAGATGGCTTGAGGTGTTAAAAGATGTTTTTCTGAATATAACAAACATTTGGTTTTTTTTTTAGGAATCTCTGTAGTTGGAATCTTTTGCAGCAGAGTAGCGAGTATTGAAGAGGACTTGACCAGGTTAAAGACAACACAACTACAGGTATTTTCACAACGTCTTCACTCCTCAGCAGCCGTCTCTCAACTTTATGTTATCTCATCAAGTGATATCCATTTTATATGTAAATAGCAATAGAAAGGACTGTTTCATCAACATGTAGCATCATGACGTAAACGTAATCATTTAGCTTATATAGTCAGTATCAGCATTTAGAACCTTCATTGTCTTGTTACAACATGGAAGACATGGATTCAAACCTAGCTATGTGGGCTTACGTTTTTTACGAAAACAGTTCAAGATATATACTAAAACAATATCAAAAAGTTTGTTAAATTATGAAATTATTAAAATATAAGTTAAAGAGAAAGACAACTGTTTTTCGACCTAAACTTATTATTTCTATTTCATATGTTCAAAGACAACCATTTGTCTTAAGACAACCTTTAAGTTATTGAGATGTTGTTGTTTATTTTTTTGTTGAGATACAGTTAACTTGAATATGAGTTATATGGTTGGAAATCTCATAAACATTTATATCACTTTGCAGACTCATTGCAAATTGTAAGCTCATCATTTTAGAGAACTTTAAAACAGTTGAATCTGTTTTGGTTTAAAAAGGCTTTAGATGTGAAGCAGTGGAACCAATTTGTTTCCCCTCAACAAATGTGTCTTTATCAAATAGAAGTCGCTACCTTTAACCTTGTGTACCTTATAATGTACCAGTATTAAGCTTAGTGGAATAATATTGCCCTCAACACATGGCTGTGGAAAGTGCTTTTTGTAACTTGTACCTTATAGCATATTCTGCAGAATTACTTAAGTCTGATTCATTTGTTTGGCATCATAAAATAAATCTTTAAATCATGTTGAAAATTCTAGGTGTATGTGTTCTTTGTTTGATTGCTGTTGGACTGAAGGGTATTTCACTTATTTGAGAATGGATTGTCCACATTTTACTCTGCTTTATTGATCATGCAGTGATGGTTGAAAAATAAAATGGAAATTTATTTTTCCTGTTATGTTTGGTTTTAAATTTATCTTTCCTGTTATGTTTATTTTCAGATTGATATTACCTGTTATGTTATTATTTGGTTTCATATTAATATTACTGGTTATGTTTGGTTTCAGATTAATATTACCTGTTATGATATTATTTGGTTTCATATTAATATTACCAGTTATGTTTGGTTTCAGATTAATATTACCAGTTATGTTTGGTTTCAGATTAATATTACTGGTCATGTTTTGTTTCAGATTAATATTACCTGTTATGTTATTATTTGGTTTCATATTAATATTACCGGTTATGTTTGGTTTCAGATTAATATTACCGGTTATGTTTGGTTTCAGATTAAAATTACCGATTATGTTTGGTTTCAGATTAATATTACCGGTTATGTTTGGTTTCAGATTAATCTTACCTGTAATGTTTGGTTTCAGATTAATCTTACCTGTTCTGTTTGGTTTCAGATTAATATTATCTGTACTGTTTGTTTCCAGATTGATCTGAAGTTAAACCATTTGTTGATACTTTACAAGTCACAAGAATCCGCTACCTTTGAAAACAATGTTTACATTCAAACAAATAATGGACATCTTCAACAATGTTCACTGTCCACAAGTGATGATGGTCTATTCTCCTGTCTGCAAATGTTTCGTCTTAGAACAGTGTTACCCCTGGATATATCCGTTCCTTTATCCATCACTGAAGGTAAGAATAAGGTCTGCCATAGAAACTGATAACTGCTATGTTTCCACACAATGTTCACTAATTCCCCTTTAAGAATTAAAATATTTTAAATTCCATCTTCCATCGGAATATATGATAGTAATGGTCATCTAGGTTTTAAAAATGAATCTGTATGATATCAAATGGTAACCTATGTAATAATAAATGGTCATTTATTTTGATAACAGATGTGAAATCAAAATCTGTAAACTGCAAGATAAAAAAGCAAATATGTATGATTATAAATGTAACCTATATGATTTTAGTGATTGCCTTGGTGGTATCAGAGCTAAGGCCAATAAGAATATGAAATTCTGGTGGTTTTGATGAAGTTTTCCTCCATATTTAAGTCAAGCAGAGTGAGAAGTAGACAGTCCGTCTTTAATATAATATAAATAATAACCCAAAGAATGGTGTAAAACCCCAATCAAACAAACCTTGTCCTGTCATTGTTTCTTGCAGGAGTGGGTTTGGATGGAACTTCCCATTGCCCTGGTTCTCTCCATGCTTTAGGGCCAGGCAACATGAAGCTGATTGGCTCGTGATGTCTTTGTTTCTCATCTTGCTATTGTATTGTCATTTTGTGTTGAGAGTGATGTTAATGGTGATTTCCTCCACCCATTGAGCTGGCATGTCATCGTATGAGTGTAATAACCTTAAGTACGACATTAAACTTCGCTCTAACAATGTGATAACAGATTGTAATGTTTGTGATCATGACTGCGACAATAGGGTAAAGATTAATCAAAAGGCATTATTTTATTTTCAGTGAGAAACCACATTATCCACGGTATTGACAAGTTAGTGAGTGATATAAGCTCCCCTGATAGCACAGCCGTGTTTCACATAAACAACAGTTCAGTGTTATTACACCAATGTGAGGGAGCCAGTAACAACCCACCTGAGGCCAACACCTGCGCTGATCTCCCCAGTCATATTATCACAGATTCAGATGAACCAGAATACTTGAATATTAAAAAGAAAAAAGGACAGAAAAAACAGGTGACGTTTTGGTCTAGAGTCTTTCTCATTTAATAAAAAAGGAATGAATGATAAGTAAATTTTGTGAATATAAACTTGCAGACATCAGTCATTAAAAGAAAAATTTGTTGTGGAATTTTACATTATTTCAATTTCATTATTGGTTTCTTGTCGTATAAAGTTGGTTATTAAGTTTAGCTTGTATCTCTGTTTACAGACAATATCAGTGAGTTTATTATTTCAAGGAACTGGTGACCAAGCCTGTGATAAAACTGCAACATTCTCACCTGTGATTAATTACTTTACAGGTAATCCTAAAATCAGATTTTTTATTAATTAATAAATGTTAATTACTAACATTTCCTCCCTATGTTTATATCCCATTGACTGGAACAGTGGGCGGGGCTTATATGGTGGTCCTAATATCAGCAATAGGTTACCTCACTAGATCCCAATTAATAAAAACAGTCTTTTTCTGTGGGGTATTTAAGTTATTGATGTTTTTTAGCATTTTGTTAAAATGAAATAGGATATGTATCTGTTTGTCACTTACCAAATACACAGGCCTACTTAAAAAAAAAAGGGAAAAATATATTTTGTATACATGTAACAACTCCTCTCCATTGTTATTATTGTTGGATATGCCTAACAAACACACACTGTGTGCTGTTCAAGTTGCTCTCATCAATGAGCTCTATTGCATTGTTCTGTTGTTCTACCATGGTTGAACTCCCTATGCTACCCATGTTAAACATTTGACAGAGGTCATAGTATGAGTTTGTGAACTCTGCTGATTTTATTTCATTTTTATACGCCCGATGAAAATCAAAAAAAGGAGAGTAACCATTATTATCAAACAACAAGTTTTATTTGATAACTGGTTCTATTGTTTATACTGTTGAGATTCTGTTTATTACCCTAAAAAAATTACTTAGTATTTATTATTTATTTATTTTTGGTGGTTCTCCCGTCTTTGTAAGTTGTGCCCTAGAGCAGCTCCTCCACATGACTATAGCAAGCAGGTAGATTGACTCAGCTTACTTTTGTCTATGTAGCTAGGAATAAGCCTAACTTTTCTTTGTTTTCGCAACAGAAACCTACAATAATATCAGTGTGACTCTGCCCCTGGATGTTGTGGCTCTCGTCAATGGGTCTCTCAAGACAGACAGGTTATGGGAAATCCTCACACAGGGTGTTGTTAGACAACTCAGAGCAATGGAAAACTGTCTCAGTTATCAAGTTGGCACAAAACAGGTTTGTTTTTCAACCTCATATTACCGAGATTTCTTTCACTTGATGACAAGTGAAAGGAGGGATCTTTCCACTGCCCCTGTGCCCTCAGAGCGAAGGGACAACTAGAAACCTGTCTGTGAGTTTTTGTAAGGCATCTTCTGATTATCCTAACTGTGCTGCCATTGTGTGTTGCCAGTAAAGTAAGGGGTGATTTCCTTCTACATATTTGGCTCACATATCATCCTATGAGTGAAATAACCTTAAAGGGTGTGTCAACAAAAGAATAAATTGAGCCCGAGTAGATCGGCTTAGACATCAGTTGTGAAAAAGGATAAGTGTGTGAAGATGGCTTTGATAAATAAGGTAACTCCTCTATGGTAGACACTTAATGATTTATCATTTCTTTCCCTAATATACTGACTATTATTGAATAAATACTGATGATAATCATCACTAAGACAGTCTGGATCTTCATTAGTTGATAACAGTATTTTGAAATGATTCTGAAGAATACTTTAATAATAATAAATGTTATAAGTTAGTAAAGATATGGTATGTTTGACAAACCATACCATATCTTGAGTTACCACCCCTAGTTACATGTACCAAGCTGGCGTCAATGTGATTATCAAAAATATCACCACACACAGCACACAAGTTTTTGTTATAATTTCTATTTACTACCGGCCTTATCAGGCTCAATTTTATTTTTGTTTAGTTTCACTTTAGGTTGGCATATCTTCTTACTAATCCTACTTCAATGTACATGTACTATGCATGTGTTCAAGTCCCCCTGTCTACCATCAGGTATATGTGTGAGTCAATTGATGTGGCTCCGGCAATTGCAGAGTGTTTTTTACAGGATTTCCTCTCAGTTTCCTACAGTATTTTAAGAAAAGGAACAGTGTGAAGTGGACAATCTGTCGTAACATAAGTGAAATACCCTTGAGTACGAAGTCAAACTCCCCATCAAACAAACAAACTTCCACTTTAAGTATGGCATTCACCTCCAACAAGACATAATCTTTCGCTTAATATATAAAACACAATTTTTAAATGTTAAAACACGAATCTCTATATATGAAGATTAGCATTGCAGTATCTTTCCACTCAATATAGTAATCTTACGTAATAGTTTACTAGTGCTTTGGAGTAGCCTTTTGTAAAAAATGTTTTTCCAAAATTACCCTTTTAAGTCCATGAAGTTTAATCTTTTATCAATTACATGATACAGAGTGTGTTACTCAAACGTAACTGATATCATTTGTTTTGTTGTTCCAGGTAACTATGTTCCAAACTCCAACCGTGTACCATTTCCGACCTCTCGAGTGCAACACATTATACACAGTTATCTACCCTGATGGGTTATCTGACAAAGAATTAGGTACAGTTTATATATCTTTATGATATACATGTACTAGTTTTCATTACATGTCTGTATATGTCACCTATTAAATTGCCTGTATGATCTCGCACAATGATCACATGTCTGTTAGATGTCACATAACATGTCTGTTAGAAGTCACATACCATGTCTGTTAGATGTCACATAACATGTCTGTTAGATGTCACATAACATGTCTGTTAGACTTCACATAACATGTCTGTTAGATGTCACATAACATGTCTGTTAGATGTCACATAACATGTCTGTTAGATGTCACATAACATGTCTGTTAGACATCACATAACATGTCTGTTAGACGTCACATAACATGTCTGTTAGATGTCCCATAACATGTATGTTAGATGTCTCATAAGATGGCTGTTAGATGTCACATAACATGTCTGTTAGATGTCACATAACATGTCTGTTAGACTTCACTTTACATGTCTGTTAGATGTAACATAACATGTCTGTTAGACGTCACATAACCTGGCTGTTAGATGTCACATAACATGTCTGTTAGACATCACATAACATGTCTGTTAGACGTCACATAACATGTATGTTAGACGTCACATAACCTGGCTGTTAGATGTCACATAACATGTCTGTTAGACATCACATAACATGTCTGTTAGATGTCACATAACATGTCTGTTAGTTGTCACTTTACATGTATGTTAGACATCACATAACATGTCTGTTAGACGTCACATAACATGTATGTTAGATGTCACATAACATGTCTGTTAGATGTCACATAACATGGCTGTTAGATGTCACATAACATGTCTGTTAGATGTCACATAACATGGCTGTTAGATGTCACATAACATGTCCGTTAGACGTCCCATTACATTTTTTTGTGTCATCATCTGTTACTGATATGACAACGTACTATTATTCATTTTTTGGATAGGCTTCTATTCTGTAAAGACATGTTACACATGAAATAGTATATCAACATTTTTTTCAAAAGTTTCCATTTTTTTTTCATCTTCAGAAAATGAAAGGCAGCAGCTTCATGAGTTACTGGGTTACACCGCTGATAGACCACTTTTTAGAGCTGCTAATGTGTTTATATTCCCTGAGGAAGTTGACAGTAAGGGTTATCTTCGCAACCCTCATATCGGGCTCCCGTCATCAAAGGGTAAGTCAACTTACCTACATGCATGTGTTCCTTGTTTAAAATAGTGACCTGACAATTTATCTGACGACATTTAAACATCCACCTAAGTTGCTCTGAACAATAACTCAACCACAACATCTTCAATCTCTAACCAAGAGTTTTATTCAGAGCTACATGTACTTCGCATTATAACCGTTGGCTGATTAATCGCATATAAAAAGAATTACAGCAATGCCCAATAGTAGATAAAATTACCAAGTTTCGATTGAAAACGCTGATTATATATGTTGAATGTTGTTCTCAAGTATTGACAATTTGTTTAACTTTGTAAAGGAAATATGGAGAGGTTGTGTCTGTAGGGGTGGGTATGCAATACTTTTATTGAGTGGGTTGAAAACACCAAACATATCCTTTTTTTTGACATTGCTTCACCTACTTTCATTATTGACTATCACTGTCATTTTTATTAGCATAGTCCTCTCATAACACAACATCTGATTAGTTGCATAGACATTCCCACAACATTCAGCCGCTTGACAGTAGCTTTGGGTTATATGCGATTAATCTGCCAAGAGTTGTAATGAAGAGAAGCTCTGCAACAAGTTCAATTCTTGCAACAATTGATCTAACGTATATTGTTCTAGTAACATGTATGCTCAACAAAATAAATTTTAATGACAAATTCCAATACTTGACTAATGTAACCGTTATGTTTAAAATTGAATGGTAAATAGATTTTGTCAGGGACCTCTGGTGATAATCAATCTGCCGCTCTGACTTAGTGAGGGACTTTAGACCTCTTTGACTTGTTAACAGATTTTGTCAGGAACCTCTGTTGATAATCAAACAATCGAAAAAGAGACTTTCTCTTTGACTTGTAACAGATTGATTAGGCACGTCTGGTGATACTCAACATATCCCTCTAACCATATGAGGAAATGTAGAGTTATCTGACTTGTGAATAATTCATATATAATTATATGATGTTCAACAGGAGGAATGCCTTTTCATTCTGGCACTGTTTGTAATATTCACATTTGGAGATTCAGTCCTTTACCGAGTGACTGATATGCCAGTCTGCCCCAGACTTCAGCTGTTGATGTTAGGTTAATATACTTGTGATTAGGAAATGTTAACAAGACTATTGAGGGGGCATTCTGTTCTAACCACCAGTTACTGGAGGGAAGCGGTCGCTGGTTCAAGGTCATTACACCTATCATCACTACATGCAAGACAGGTTTGACGATGACAAGTGGGGATGTGCCTACAGGTCTCTTCAGACGCTCATTTCCTGGTTCATTCTACAGGGCTACTCCACAACATCTATACCTACACACAGACAAATTCAACAGGTAATATCAGGTTAATTAGACAG
>JAVFBX010248163.1:0-10140 GCA_034783855.1 Mopalia kennerleyi | reverse complement strand
TCACACTCAACTCGGCTTAAAAAATAACAGTAGGCCTATACAGACACCCAAACCAGTCAAAATATACTCATACTCAACTATGCACACAAAAAAAACAGTAGGCGTATGCAGACACCCAGCCCGACACCCAAACCAGTCAAAATATACTCACACTCCACTCGGCTTAAAAAATAACAGTAGGCCTATACAGACACCCAAACCAGTTAAAATATACTCATACTCAACTATGCACACAAAAATAACAGTAGGCCTATGCAGACACCCAGCCCAACACCCAAACCAGTCAAAATATACTCACACTCAACTCGGCTTAAAAAATAACAGTAGGCCTATACAGACACCCAAACCAGTCAAAATATACTCATACTCAATTATGCACAAAAAAATAACAGTAGGCCTATACAGACACCCAGCCTAACACCCAAACCAGTCAAAATATACTCATACTCAACTCTACTTAAAAAATAACAGTAGGCCTATACAGGCACCCAAACCAGTCAAAATATACTCACACTCAACTATGCACAAAAAAATAACAGTAGGCCTATGCAGACACCCAGCCCAAGACCCAAACCAGTCAAAATATACTCACACTCAACTCTACACCCAATTTTCATATGAAGTCACAATATTCTGATACCCAGCCTGAGTTTCCAAAGGATTCACGCAAGCAAAATTTGATATTTTCCCTTCAATGTTGAATATTTTATCAATTGAAGTTTAATGTTTTTATTACTTAATAAAATATTTTCTCCATAACATCAGTGGGTATTGAATATTTTCTCCATAACATAGGTGGGTATTAAATATTTTCTCCATAACAAAGGTGGGTATTGAATATTTTCTCCTTAACATTAGTGCATTCTGAAGAGTTTCTCCCTAACATTAGTGGATATTGAATATTATGTTGTCATTTTGTTTATTTCTGTCATTCTACAGCTCGCTGATTCGACTATCAACTCATGCACACATAAACTGGACAAACAACCAAAGAGTTTTTGCTCTGACCCTGCACTTACATAAGGTGCAATCTCACAGTGCCATTTGCAGTTAGGACTTCAGGGGATTCCCCTTATTTGTAGAATTTTGATTGGTGGAGAAAAAAGGTAAAAAAAAAAGGCGACGTATCAAACTGCCACAAATATGAGTATTAAAATACCCTATAACTTCTAGCTTGTGGTGGAGAAATAGGCTTTACTACAAGGTTCTTACGTGTTATTTCTGTGGACTGTCCCAAAATTAGAGTGTAAATTCTTAGTCGCCATATATTTGGCAGAGTTCCTATCTGTTAAAACAGGACTATAATAAAGTAATGTTAATCAAGTAGAGGTCAAGAGGATTGTTTACACACATATATCTACCTGCCCAATACAAGGTGATAAATTTACCTTTATATATCTGCTTTGAAGCCCAGACATGCCATCACATATATACACTGTATATTTTATGTACACATGAGCTGTGAAGACATATACTACAGCCAGAAACTTCAATGTATGGGCTATATATAAAATTTTGTCTCATTCCATCAGTGTGTAGTGTTTTGTTTATATCATGCACCTTTTTGAAATGAATTTTTATTATTTTTACAGGCAAAAAATACTACACATAATAATTAAGAAATTACTTTACAAGGGTTGAAAAACCCTGTGAGGAGATTCTTACATTGATTTGCTTGTTAATTTGATTGGGGTTTAATGTCATACTCAATGGTACATGTATTCCATTTCACATTGTTCCTTTCCCAATTACAGTGGAAAACTGAGGGGAAACTCGTAAAAACATGTCTGTGGACAGTGGAGTTACATGCAGGTGCACATTGGCTTTTTCTTAAACTTTCTAATGTTACTTGTCATATACCGGAAGTTAGTCAACGTGTTATCTTTAATGTCCTGAGATGTTTAGCCTAGAATGGATGATAATAAAGCCAGTAGTGCACCCTAAAGGGACAGTCTGCAGCATTATCCAAACAGCAATTAGCATTATTTCTGTTTTATCAGGATAATCCCATGACTGATTATCTGTTTCATTAATCAGCATCTGTATGACGAGGAGATTTATCTTTGATAAAATAAACACACACTGTCAATATCACGACATATTCCAGTTATCATAATTCACAGAATATAACTACGGATTTGATTGGTCGCTGTATACCAAAAACTCAACCAATCACCAAGACAGAATAATATAAAAATTATAATTCCTCCCACGACCACCCCTGGAAAAAATGTAAAATTTCTCGCGACCACTAATTTTTAGGTTAAAAATTTCTCACCAGATTCTACATACGGCAATTATGGTTCGGAAAAAATCTTAAATATAGCATTAACTATTATGCAATAAATTCGGTTTGACATCAATATTGAAGTTAAATTTCTCACCAGACGTAGGATTTTACGCGTCCCACGGTCGTATGGTTGCATGATTTTCCAGGCGTGCCCACAACAATAATTATTTTTCTTTGTTAATCTGCTGGTACAATTGTCAATATCATAAAAGAACAGGTCTACTAGTAGCCTTTTCACCACAAGTTCCAACAATGGTCCAAGAGTTCAATAATTAACCTATACATGTCAATTCTACAAAACATGTGTGATATATAGTATATATGGTATACCCCTACAAATATTACTACCTGAGCAAACATTGTACAGTTTTAAGTGAGGCTTCTAACCCTACCAACCCTACAACATAGCTCCAAGTCTAAAGTTTTTATTGGCATTTCAAAAAATAATTTAAAAAAAAAGACCTTTCCAATATTGGCATATTTTGTAGCAAAATCGTTTTTTGTTATGTTTTTTTAGTGATGCAGGCATCTGTATTAGTTTTATTTAATATCTACTCTTTTGTACAACATCTACAAAAAAAAATAATGGACAAAATAAAAAAAATCCTGCCTGCCTAGCCCAATTTTTTTCAGGCTGTAAGAGGAAACAAAGTGTTTTTTTTTTTAGACCTAAGGCTTAATTTCACGTCAAATATTTTAATTCTGCAGATTTATGCAACACTTACAATACACATTTTCTCAAGCAAAATATCCATTCTGTAGATTTGTACAAGGTTTAAAATATGAATTTTTGTTTCAAGAAGACAGATATATTTTCAAGTTAAATGTCCTTTCTATTCATTTGTACAACGTTTAAAATACATATTTTTTAAACGTTGTAGACGGAAGAGATATTTTCAAGTACAAAAAATGTCCATTAAATAAATATGTGCTATCTTGAAATAATCACTAATATAAAACGGCACATTCTTGCAAATATCATACATGTGTCAACTCTGTACAATTGTGCAAAACTTACATCACACATAAAACCAGAAAGTTTCTTATATCAATGTTTAATTACTAAAATTACTAACATCTAATGTAGTAACTTAGGATTATATCGATATTAAATTAGGACGTCCAATGTTAAAACTTTAGATTACACGTACATCAATGTTACATTACTAAATTCTTATGTTGTAACTTAGGATTATATCAACGTTAAATTACACAAGTTTAATGTTGTAAGTTAGGATTATATCAACTTACTGAAGTCTAATGTTATAACTTAGGGTTATATCAACTTACTGAAGTCTAATGTTGTAACTTATGATTATATCAACTTACTGAAGTCTAATGTTGTAACTTAGGATTATATCAACTTACTGAAGTCTAATGTTGTAACTTAGGATTATATCAATGTTTAATTACTTAAATGTTATGTTATAACTTATGATAATATCAATGTTAAATTACTGAAGTCTAATGTTGTAACTTAGGATTATATCAACCTACTGAAGTCTGATGTTGTAACTTAGGATTATATCAATGTTTAATTACACAAGTTTAATGTTGTAAGTTAGGATTATATCAACTTACTGAAGTAATGTTGTAACTTAGGATTATATCAATGTTAAATAACTTTAGTCTAATGTTGTAACTTAGGATTATATCAATGTTAAATAACTTAAGCTTAATGTTGTAACTTAGGATCATATCAATGTTAAATAACTTTAGTCTAATGTTGTAACTTATGATCATATCAATGTTAAATAACTTTAGTCTAATGTTGTAACTTAGGATCATATCAATGTAAAATAACTTTAGTCTAATGTTGTGACTTAGGATTATATCAATGTTAAATAACTTTAGTCTAATGTTGTAACTTAGGATCATATCAATGTTAAATAACTTTAGTCTAATGTTGTAACTTATGATTACATATAATGCTAATTCATTTTGAGTTGCATTGAGACTTAAGTCTAATGTTGTAACTTGGGATTTGCAATAAAATAATTCATCTTTATTGTACATACATATTTATTTCAATTTTAGTTACATACTTCAATGTTACAAAAAATAACTAGGTTAAAATTTCAAATTCAATAAAATCAGAAAATGGTCATTTTTAAATGCAAAATTTACCAAAACATGCATACTTGTTACTTACCTGTCGATATTTGTTTATGTCCCAAAAAGTTCACAATAGCTTTCACCTGTAGCTTATACAGTAGTCTCGGTAACAAAGAACTTTGCACAGAGTCCCATTATAATGAATTTTATATTATTCAATTCCAAAAATTGATTTCAGTAATGAATTTTATCAACTGGATTTATACAATTTATACAATGAGCTGGTTTATACCACGTCCACAATCATTTGATTGGATAGAAAAATGTTTTCCAGTGTACCAAAAGCTAAAGGATGTAAAATTTGGCAACACAAATTTCCAATTCTAAGATAATTCATGTAATAAGCAAATGATGTAACAAAGTGACCATTCAAATATTCCTGAAATAAAGCTTGGACCCAGCTAGCATAAACTATGTGTAAATTTCTTAATATGCCTTAAAACAAACCATGTTTGACTAGACAGGTAGACAGAAATGTGGAAGGAATACCTACCTGAGGCAGTATTAGTTCCACATGTATTCAAACATAGCAGGGATAATCCTTTCCTTGACAATGACAACTCTTCTCTCTTAATCTCTGTCTGTGCACCATATACTGAGATGGCCAGGTAGGCTTTACAAAAGATCGACTAACACTTCACTAACAATGGCCAATGGGTACCTGTAGAAGAGTAATCATTCACCCAGGTAAACTCTACAAATATGTGTGATATATGCACCTACAAATATTACTACCTGTCAAACTAGGCAAACAAATCAGGGCTATAGTTCTAGTAGTGACAAGCACTCTGAAATCACTACTCACTGGCTACATTATCTGCTCACTCAACAATATGTGTATGGTATTGGGTATTGTCAAGGGCTAGGACACTTCACCTCTAGTTTGTCTCACAGACAGGCTGTTTGCTGGCAGCAATTGCCATACAGTAAATATTCAAAAAATATATAGCATCCGATACTATAACGCTTTTCAATGCATTAAGGTGCACTACTGGCTTTATTATCATTTATTCTAGGCAAAACATCACGTGACGCTATATGTTTGTTTGTTTGTTTGATTGGGGTTTACGTCTTACTCAAGGGTATTTCACTTATATGACGACGGATTGTCCACTTCTAACTGTTCCTTGCCCTTGTATTGGAGGAAACCTCATAAAAACCACCCGGAGTCACTGACTCACTCATATACCGGAGGATCAAAAGACGGACTCGATCCTGTGAACGGTAAATCGAAGTAGGCATTAGAAAGCAAACCTGCTGCACCACTACGCCAGGGCCGCGGGCCTAACGTGACGTAATAGATAACACGTTGGCTGACTGCCTGTATATGACAAGTGACAATCTTAAAGCTAATCACGCATCGAGCGCTTTCAATGATGGTTTGTTTATATGATTACAGAAGTAGTTTATTTCACTTATTTGGTGACGAATTATTCATTTCTTACTCAGCCTTATGTTAATATGTACTTTTACGAGAGGAAACCTAGAATAACCCTTGTTTCGCTTAAACCGTTGCTCAACCATCATTCAATCATTATGATGCATGCACCAGTGGCTTTATTATCATTTATTCTAGGTAAAACATCATGGGGCATTAAAAATAACACGTTGGCTGACTGCCTGTAGATGACGCAATAAAGTGTGTGAAAATCCAATCGTGTACCTTACTCCGTTCTATGTGAAAGTAATGAATGGCCTTAATGTTAAAGGGCTATTGATTTGGGATTGTTTATTTGGTGAGCCAGACTAACCCCAAGTTTTATCTATCCTGATATATAAAGTTATTCTAATTTCAGGCAACATCAAACAGGACTATAATTACCCATTTAGTCGTAGGTCACCCTTTAAGTCACGGTTATTTAATTTTCAAGAATAGGGTCGCGGCCAGTGTTAATGGCCTATCAATCAGATGTCTTAGAGTAAGTATTGGGTTTAAAATACCATGAAGTATCCGTGACTATGCCATTCAGATATTTTCATTATTTTGAGATCACGCTTTTTAAGTTAAAACAGAATCTATTTTGAAAAATTATGCCGGCTGATTTGAACCTGCGAAATCGGGTCAGTAAATGTTGGCCTCCAAAACCATTTAGGCCCATCTACAAATAAAAGCTCGATAAACTTGAGTCACATGAATTTATCAGACCACCAAATAAATGCTCTTGAGACTCTCCAAAAAGATTGTCTCAGATTGATTTCTGGCTTTACAAGTGTGGACAGTACACTTTACGAAGAACCTGGATATTCCGTACACTTTCACAATGTCAGAAAAGCCATCTATTGTATGCCTTTATAAGGATATTGACAGATATACAACAAATTTGAATTTGAAAAAAAAAAGTTCACTCCAAGTTTCCACCGGAAATCCCTACACTCAAAGATCTACTTACGACATGTACATGTATGTGACAAATTGTTTTTTTTAGTTACCATTTGTGTATGGAATACTAGACCCCAGATGATGTAAGAGATCCATCTTAATGTAAAACCAGGCTAATAGAAATGTTTATGTTTAATAAACTGTCATTTTGAAATTGCAAAACTACAAAGGCGATCACATTCCAGATATCATTCTAAAGACAAATGTTACTGTGGATATCTCTTAGAAACGTCAGATTATTACATAATACACTGTCCTAGGTTTATCAGTGAACCTAACCAAATCTCTTAGAAACTGCAATCTAAGAAACGGCAGATTAATACATAATACACTGCCCTGTGAATGAACCAATTAATGAATGATATATGCGCCAGCGGTTACACTTATGACTTCGGCCCCGGGTCGTGGTGTAGTGCGCTTTCTAATGCCTACTCTGATGTACCGTTAACGGGACCGAGTCCGTCTGTCGAACCTCCGGTATATGAGTGAGTCACAAGATGTGGCTCCGGCAATCCCGGGGGTGGTTTTTACAAGGTTTCCACCCGGTTTTCCATCATAATAGGGCAAGGAAGTGGATAATCTGTCGTCATATATAAGCGAGTACGACGTTAAACCCCAATCAAACAAACAAACACTTACGACATCAGCACAACCTTATAACTGTTTGGTTGCTCTGACTTAACAGAGGCCGAAAATTGTACAATGACAGAAGCTGTCTGTCATTTTATTGTTTGCTCACATAGATTTGTGTAGTGCGATGGGCTGGCATAGCGGGCGAGAGTTGCCTCAGTCTTGTTCACTATAAAAACTCATGCAAGAATATGATTGTCCAACAGCCTGTCCCAGCCTGATAGGAGGTATATGGGAATTATGAAATACAATGCATGAAAACTGTTAAAGGCCTATAACCAAGGATTCTAGATTTATTGACAATACAGACTCTGCTGTAGACATAAGCACTGCTGCAATGTTACTAGTTTCTGCGATTAAAATTGCTCGTCAATAAACCACACAAGGGAAAATCCATAAAAACTTGTTATGTGTTTATCTAAGCCTATAAATGCCACTGAAACAATTAATGGACAACTTGAAAAATACAGTGACAGTCATAATGCGAGAAAATAATAAATGGGCCGCATGTAAGATTTGGAGAGAAATTTGTAATCATACATATTGTATTCACTAGAAATGTGTGATCGTACATATTGTGTTCATGAGAAATGTGTGATCGTACATGCTGTATTCATGAGAAGTATGTGACCATGTGTGCTCATACATATTACGTTCATGAGAAATGTGTGATCGTACAAATTGTGTTCATGAGAAATGTGTAATCGTACATATTGCATTCACTAGAAATGTGTGATCGTACATATTGCATTCACTATAAATGTGTGATCGTATATATTGCATTCATGAGAAATGTGTGATCGTATATATTGCATTCACTAGAAATGTGTGATCGTACATATTGCATCCACTAGAAATGTGTGATCGTACATATTGCATTCACTAGAAATGTGTGATCGTACATATTGCATTCAATAGAAATGTGTGATCGTACATATTGCATTCACTAGAAATGTGTGATCGTACATATTGCATTCTTGAGAAATTTTACATGTCATTCAGGAGTGCTTATTTAAAGTTACGGTGAAGGATTTCAGAATAGAGATTGGAAATTTGAGGATTTTGTTTGTTTGTTTGATTGATTGATTGATTGATTGGGGTTTAATGCAGGTAAATTAACTCCCATGACAGCGTGCCAGCCCAATGGTTGAAGGAATTCACCCGAGACACCACGGGCAACAAACAAAACAAACATAAGACTTAAACAAGACACTCACAGGATAATACCAAGATTGATTGATTGATTTATTGGTGTTTTACGCCATGCTTAAGGTTATTTCACTTATCCAACGGCGATGTATTCCAACAATAATTGACACCAGCACAACCAAGGTTAGAAGCGTTTCCATAATGCTGGAAAGTTAATTTTCCTCCAGGGCTAAGAAAAGACAGCATTGTTACTGCTCATTAGCTCTGAGAGGTCCATGGTATCAGGAATCCCCTTCCAGACTACTTCAGTTTCCTATGAAAACGTTAGCACACTTAAACCTCTACCTTCATATCCTTGATACGGCTAATCAGAGAATCCTTTCTTTGAGCACCTGCCAATGCACATATGTTTTGTGTCAATATTTGTCTAGTTTGATATTCATTGTTTCCTCACGAGTCAGATTACAGGTCTGAGGATATCTACTGAACCGTTTTATTTCAGCTCAAATTACTGGAGACTTTGAGAGCACCGCTGTAATGTAGCGACAAACTGTCACAATGGTTAGAATCCTATTACCGAGTTATTTACACTCGACATAGCAATAGAGGAGATCAGTACTCATCAGAACTGCATGCTTTATAGAATGTTTACAATGGTTAACAAGACCATTAATGATATATTGGTTAAGACTCATTAGTGGGTTGAATTAAATGAATAAAACACAAATTCCTGCACTATTCAACGTAATCATTTACTTATACAAGCTTTCAGTCCACATGCAATGGCCTTTTTCAAGCCTTTGTTCAAGATTGTGTTTTATTCAAGAACATGTATGTACAGGTGCACTTTTTTTTAAATTAAAAAATGAATACCGGTATAAGCTTCTATAAGCTCTAAAGCCACTGTTATCATTTTAATGGCACGTAAATTGACAACTGATACTAATCATATTTAAAGACGATATGACCATACGAGAATTGTTTGTTTGATTGGGAATTTATTGTCATACTTAAGGGCATTTCACTCATATGATGATGGGTTGTCCACTTACACAGTTCTTTGCCTAATTACGATGGAAAACCAAGCCAGAGCCTAATTGTGCGACTCACTTGATCCTGTGAACAGTACATACAAGTAGGATTAGTAAGTGCACACGCTAACCACTATTGGTACATACATGGCTTGTTTGAGTTGGGTTTTATGCCATAGGGGTGCTCATGGGACAGCGTGTCGGCCAAACAGGTGAAGATGACCAGGCTTACACTACCTGACAACAGACAAGACAAAAGAAATAAAAACACTACATGATTTTAACCACCCACTACAAAGTGATATGATTGAGGGTGTCACCTTTTTTGAAAACAAAGATGATAATGCTTTATGGTACGATTGATTGATTGATTAATTGGTGTTTTATTCCATGCTCAAGGGTAGTTCAATTATATTCCAATAATAATTCACACTAGCACGACCAAGATGTGGAGCATTCTATCATCATGTTGGAAAGTCAATCTTCCTCTAGTGCTAAGTAAAGACAGCATTGCTGCTCTTCAAACAAACTGCCCGTGAGGATAC
>JAVFBX010248152.1:0-10141 GCA_034783855.1 Mopalia kennerleyi | reverse complement strand
ATGTTTATATATTTTGTGTGTGAATATATTCAATAAATGGTATGATTGAAGTTGTCCGCCATGCTTGTTTCAACGGCGTGCCTGTCTAATTGGTGAAGGAATTCGCTGGCAACTGACAACAAATAAACAAAAGATAAGGCAATCATAGGGCAGCACAAACAAATCTGTTTCGTGTGAGGGAGCTATATGTTGCCCTGGTGCTCTCAACGTTTAGGGTGATCATGAAGCCGATATGTTTGTTACCGTCTTTGTATTATATACTATGTCCTGTATGTTTTGTTGTCAGTGGCTTCAAGGGTGGGTTCTGTCACCCTTTGGGCTGGCACGCCGTCATGTTAGTGAAAAAACCTTAAGTACGGTGTAAAAACTCAATCAAAGAAACACACAATTACAACTATAGCACCGAAACTAACTCTGAAGCCAACCCTTACCCTATCTTTCACAACTAACACTTATAACATTGTATTGCAATGACATTTTAAAAGACGAAGTGACGGACTTATTCTATAGATCACATGTTTGGTCATGTACTGTTAATGGTGTGTAATGCGACCGTACTGAAGAAGGGGGATAACTCTGGTAAATTTACTTTCAAATTCGTGATAGGATCTATGTTTTTTTAAATGAACTTTCCACCCTTACCATTTATTTACACAAAGAGTAGATGACAAAAAGAATGTCTTTAAGCAAAATTGTGATTTAAGCAACAAAACGCGTTGGGTTGGTGTATTATTTTGTTATTTATATTCATCCGCGTAAGGATTTGGTGCAATTTATACCCGGTGGTTAATTTGACATGTAGTAGTAATACTTCCATTCTCATTGCATACAGCTATATATGGAAAGAGTCAAGTGATGTTCCGATATGATGTTTTGTATGACAACTATTACGTTGTTTTTCTTGCGACAACACTTTCTAGTTTAGAAAATTGTAGGTTAAAACCCACCCATGAAGCAAACCCACGACCCTCACTCAGGCACCCAATCGCCAGCGGTAAATACCTGCCATCGGAAAAACTGATCAATCGACCTAAGACTCCAACTAAATAACCTTCTTTGGGTGGGTGACTAATTGGTCTTAGGGCCGGCATTTACTGCTGGTGATTCGGTTCCTAACTCTGATGGTAGTTGGTTCGATTCCCAGATAGGCTTCAATGTGCAAAAAGATTGAGAACTAGAATCTGTTCAGGCTAAGAAGGTGTTATCCCAAAATATGGAAAATACGGCAAATTGTTACTTTCCAAAATGACACAAAAATCATTTATTAAAACATACCCGTTTATATCATGTATCATAATGTTCCAATACCCGGCCCTTTGAGTTAGGGTAGTATGTACCGAGCGTAGTTATACTGCCATTACTAAGCATTGGGGTAGTATGTACCGAGCGTAGTTATACTGCCATTACTAAGCATTGGGGTAGTATGTACCGAGCGTGGTTATACTGCCAATACTAAGCATTGTGGGAATATTAATTTTTAATCTATGACAAATGTTGGGTTCGCTGCATATAATAATAAAAAGGTGTTTCTGTGAATTCTGAAAATAGCTTTTTCACCAGCCAATCTCATATGAGTAAAATAAATTTAAGTATGGCTTTAAATTCCTACCAAACGGACTATAGTAGTAGAATAGAGATGTAGTAATATTGATTGTTTGTTTGTTTGTCTCATTTGAATTAAACGCTTCTACTTAAGGTTATTTCACTCTCATTTCGGCTTGCCAGCCCAATGGGTGAAGGAAACCACCTTTAACAACACGGCTTGCAATAAACAAAGACAAGGCGGCACAAAAAACAGGACAGTCACAGGACGCAGTACAACGACATCACAAAGCGATCGGCCATGTTTGGCCCTTTAGCATCGAGTACACCTGGGCAAAGGGAAGCTGCCCCACAACCCTCCGAAGCAGTAATATTGAAACGACTCCGATCCAGGTGTTACCATCCTCTTTAAGGGGTTACTGTTTACACGTTTTGTAAGTGCGCGAGTTACGTTATCTATCAATGTTGTTTTGCCTCGTACAGCTGAGCTCTCTCAGCACACATCATATTCTAGCAGGCTGTGAATTTTCACCAAGTGGCTTCCTGCTAGAATAAAAGAAATTCTACAGCGCGTTACGCCCTTCTATAACAAACGACTTGAGCGGAGCGCCTTGAGGCTGGTATTATGTTCCTAGAGTTTTCGATGTTACTGTAATTCGCCACAGGCCTATTGTGAACTGATACGTCTAAGTGCCAGAATAAAGTCTGCACAGACAGCGAACTTAGAACTGGCTAATTTTGGTTTGTTTGTTGTTATACCCATACACCATACAGTACTTACAGGATAAAGCATGTGTTTCTGGAATCGAGTTCATCCAGTGATAAGTTTACGATACTTAAACATTTCAAAACAATACAGATATGTTAGTCGTAAACTTTGCTTTTAAGGTGTTATTGCGCAAAATTTAAAAAATGAATGTTAAGACATCTACGATCATACAAATTAAACCTTTTCCATTTTCTTTTGATCCAGAAATTATTTCAAAACAATTTAAAAAATCACTATGATAACAGAAAGGGTGTGTGTGGGGAGGGGGGGGGGGGGGGGGTAAAATTATTGGAAATCGATTGTATTGTTTTAGCTACAAGTCAAGTGTTGTCATATTTCAATAGGTGTTATATTGCCAATAGAAGTCTATGTGCATTAACAATCATGTCATCTCACAATTAGGAATAACACTATTTTACCAATCGAATGTAGGCCTCGAATGTTGCGCGTATAGTTATGTTTATCAATTGACGCAAGTGCTCTTGTAAGGGGCATCGCAAAGTGGATTAACTGTGGTGTCTCACTTCATCCTACTGCATAAATTTTCCCGCACTCGAAAGACCTTGTCTTTGTTTGTTGCCAGTTGCCAGTGACTGAGTCCAGGCCGATGGCAATTTCCTTCAGTTTTTTTCTTCTGCTGCTACAACGTCCTATAAGTGGAATGGCATAAAGTATGGTACAAACCACCAATCAAACAATCTCATCCGCTCAAGGTAACTGTCTGTGATTTTCTCGTGGCGTAAAATCATTTCACAGAAACAGCACATCAATCATGTTAGATATTAAGTTGGTATTAAAGTAAGCCGATATTTAGTAAATGTTTCGAATCCGGAGAGACAAGCAAATAAATCATGTGATTAAACACGTTCTTTTGTGTTTTTTTTACTGATTTAGGGTTGCACGTCACTCAAATAAAAAGGCTCGCACAACCATCAATGGCGAGAAAGAACAATCATCAGAAGTCAAAAACAGACTTCGTGTTCCCTCAGCATTTTTCGATTAAACAAGATACTTATCTTTTCAACTTGTATCTGCTATTGTATGCAAAGTCAACTTTAAGATTGATCGCATCAGAATTTAACCTTTGAACTTCTTGTCTCCAAGTGTCATCTTTGTCAGTGTCAGTTTCTTTGCTAATTAGTAAAATAATTAAGAAATATACCTCGTCTAGTTTTTGTCCTCTTTTCTTGAAACCAAACCCGTTGAAGAAATTTTAATCTTATCTGGTGAACTTATCAATCATAGAACCTATGATAAACACAAAGCTTAGCACAGATAGAGTGGTATTTTTACGACTTAACAAGCCTCGGTGTCTGATTTGATTGAGGTTTTGACAGGTTGGCCATATCGGCTTCCATAGAGACCGATTACTGCTATCTGAGTTGTGAGAGTACAGCTGATAGAGTTCGGGTCTCAGTTGCAGGCTGTCAGCCTCCGCCAAGCATCCGTTCATTCATAAAGCTCATGGTTAAATACGTGCCCGCTGCAGGGAATTGGTATGCGGACAAGAACGGACTGGCAGAGAGTTTTGTTCAGACACAGTGGAATACGATTGCAGATTCCACGTATATAAAATCTGTAAATCGACGTAAATAAAAACCGTTTGAATTCGTAATTCCCCACATCAATTTATTTTTCTGCATTAAATCTTGAACTTATATAAGAAAGTTGTCGGTATAAGTAGCCTAAGGCTAATGTTAATCTTTGTAACCCCCGACATTGAATAAAGCTTGATTTTATTTTATTTGATTTTATTTGATATAAACCAGCCCGTGATTACTATATAAGTTATAATAATCATTTGCCCTTCATGTTGCCCTTGGGTTCTTAGGATTAAGGGGCAACACAAAGTCAATCTGTTTGGGGTATGTTTGTATTGAATCATAGGAATGGCATATCTCTGTATTCTGTGTATAACCCGGTGTTATCAAGCGTTGTTTCCTGCGTCCAATGTGCTAGCTCGCCTTCATATGAGATACATTACCTTAAGTACGGTATCAAACCCCAGTCATACAAGCAAAGCAATGTGGTCCATGAGGTGGAGTTCCACTACGACTACGCATTTACATGAGGGGAAACGGACAATAATTATCGATGTCGATGGTTTTCTTGGTTTCCGTACATTGCATTTCCGTCGAGCAAACTAAATTCCAATAACTTAAACCAAACTGAAACCGTTCTGATGTGGACTGTAGTACGGAGTAATCTCTTCCCCCCATGTGAAGCCCTCTGGTGAAGGGCAGTATGTTTCAACCAGTGTCATTGTACCTTTACTTGGCACTGTGACTATTGAGTGTTAGATTCCATCGTTGACATGATGCACATGTAAGTGAAATACACTCTTTTTGTCAAACAATAACCAATCAAATCCAGATTTTTTATAAAATAAAAAAAAACATTTCCTAAAACTAATAAAGCTAATTCCCCTTTTCAAGCTAGCTTGGGTCAGATTTTATTTTGAAAATTAAGTAAGAGATAGTTGTCTTGGCCGTAATGACATGCATAAACTTGTATATAGGAGTCGGTACTACGTATCATTTTCTGATTGAAATCATCATAGGAAAGTATAACTGTTTCATCTGTTCCTAATCCGTCTCTTATGAGAATTAATTGTTTGTTACCAAATGGCCCCAGGAACTATTACCTAAACATTAAACATGTTGATTTGAAAAATGCTCATTTGATTGATATATTAGTAATGGAGAAGACGTGTCTATGAATTTTAATTTACGTTGAATAGAGTTCTGATTTACCGTTTAGTTTAATTTAATACACACATGAAGGACATAGGGAGTATTGTAAAGCCTAAATGTATGCCTTAAGTTAAGACCCCGACAATTTAGTAAATTTCTGTGTTCTGAGTTGTCGCATCTGCCCTGCCATAAGTCACATTCTTCATAGACTCGTATCTTGTCTCATCTTCGGCCCCTCCCAGGTGCTCGACCTGTAAATCGTACATTTTCTTTCATGTTTGCAGCCAACTAGTCAGGCGTATGTGATTTTCGCTTCGTTTCCTTGAAAAACAAACGACTATAACATGTGAACCACGCACGTGTTATTCATAAAATACACCACCCTGTATAAAGTTAACATAAATTTTACACGGTACAGCTGTTACGGCCTTCTCTCTATACGACAGGTGATTCGAAACACTTTTGAAAACTTCAAAGGAAACTCCCACATCTAAATATATTATACGGGAAGTTGTGCATGCGTCCGGTCTGCTTGAAAAAGCTATTTGAAACTTGTCCCGTATAGAAACTATTGGCTCAAATTAATTTGATACTTTAAAATATTTGATAAGACAGCCCATTTCACGGATTAGATTTAGTATGAAAACAGTTTATAGATAGGTTAAGTAATCCATTTGACCTAATTTTACAGGCCTGGTGGACACTTGTCACGTATAAAAACGACTGATCGAAATTGATTTGATTTTTTAAAATATTTTATAAGATGGCCTATGACACTAAATGGAATTAGTATTGATAAATTCATTGATAAATTAAGAAATCTCTTTTTCCTGCCAGCTGGTCAAAGCTATTTGAGTTTTGTCACTTATAGAAACTAATGATTTAATTTTATTTGGTCAACGGTCACCACATATTTTGTTAACATTTTTAAGTCCGGCTCCGATTTTATTTTTTTAATTAACCTTTATTTACGATGCATCACGTCGTCTTTTCATTCAGTGTGTAAAATCAGGATTTCATGAAATTGTGCACCTGGAACGATAATCGAATCAGGACTTGTTTAAGGTCCCCTTGGTTGATTTTGAGGTAAAACATTTAAGCCCGTTTTGACACGGAATGTATGTCGGAAAATTAAACATATATACATATTTTTGGAAAGCTTGGTGATAACAGAATTGTTACAGTGAAACTTACTGCCAATAGAATAAATACAGAACGTTTTTGGGGCTTTATGTCCCAAATTGTAGTTGATATAGCAAAACCTAAATTAGTTCGTTTAGTGAATTTAAACAGTTTAAAGTACAGTTTAAACTAAAAAAGATAATAAATCAATATGTATTGATTATGAAAGTCAGTTTATATGTCGAAAAACACTAGCACAGGAATGTACATGAATTAAAATGGACGAATCCTTTCGTGTTCTAGATAAACTCACAGAGACCTGAATCTAGAGTTGTTTTTATGGAATCGAATGGATTTCTTAACGGTTCTTCAGTTATGGCCCTGGTGGAACCCTTTTGGGTTCTGTGAGGAACACTCACAGCAAGTATTTAGGCCACAGAAGAAACTTCCCATAGGCTTTACATATTACTATCAAAAACAATCTTTTTGACTTACCAAGAAAAAGACGCTTGCAAATTCGCGGTCACTGGAACACGTGCTGCTTCCCTAAAGTCCCCGTATGTTGAAACAATTTACAGCTCCGTCTATGCTTAACTTTCCAGTGTAAAGCCATTGTAACAATCTGCCCCGTGTAACAACTATCCCCGGTCTCCCCTATCCCTTTCTTTTTATATCAAAGAACCATTTTTGTCGAAATGATTCCATATAAAACCATTTTTTTTTCTAAAGAACCCTCTAAAATCAATCTTTGTAAGAGTGCGGATATCCTACAGATATCTAGACAGACTGTAATGGTCCTTAATATGACATATAAAGTATTGTTAAATCTGTAGCCAGTCAGCTAGATATTCGGTAAGTTTAGGAATAAATCAGCCTTCAAATCGGTATTTCAGAGGCATCGTTTGTAGGAAACAATATGGACCATGTATTGATTATAGAAATACGACACGAGTTATCTCTGCCTGTTGCTATAACATGAAGCCAATTGACAAAGAATAGTTCACACTGGTTACAAAGAGGATACAGAAGGTTATGTAGTCAACTGATTGATATGCGCATAAAACTAAACAGAACAAGAGAGTGTACGCTGTATGGAGGTTAATGGCAGCCGTATACATGCTGTCGTACATTGTGCAATCTCTCACCAACTGCAAAAGGACGAGATCTCGCTCTTTCTTGTCATGATCCCTTCGTAAAAAAATAAATCAACACGAAATAAGGAAGAACCAATAAGCGCATTCGACTGAAAGTTTCCTTTAAGCACCGTGAACCCGTTGTCTACGATTTTTGTTCTAAAATTGTTTACTGAACACGTGACAGACTTTACGAAGCAACATTCATATTTAACGTACTTATTGAAACTTCACGAATGTACCAGCCGAACAAAATTCTAGACAACGGCTTCACCGTGCTAAAAAAAACCCGCCCCATCAAATTTTTCCGTAATGCCAGGACAATACCCAATCGTGGAATCAAGTTTTATAGTTTGTATTATTCCTCAATTTGTGGTCGTTCTTTCGTGAGTATGTATAGCTCAGACGGTAAGGGCGCTGGTCCTTCTAGCCAGATACTCAGGTTCGATTCCCGGTGGAGTCCAGCACAATTCTTACTCTTCATTAAAAATAGATAGATATATAAGAGTTCAACCCATATATATTACGCTACCGGTTTAAATCATTTTGGTAGGATAGCCAATGCTTATAAAGACCTGTTTTACCCAGCAAGAACAAAACTATTATGTACCAATCGTTTTAGATGAAACTACCTTCGGTCTGAATGCACCCACATTATCCGTCATTGATAGACTCCATGTTTTTTCTTTATTTTGCAAAAGCAACCTTTCGGGGTTGAATATATGTGAGAGGTACATATTTGTTCAATACCATGTAGACTGTTTGACCGTCTCTCGAGATGTCGACAGGTTAACCATAACAACTCGAGATTAAAATCTATTCAGAAACGAGTCTCTAAAATTAGTTTCTTATTGTTAAAAACCCTTGTTCCAGTGTGATTTATTTGTTAAACTACATACATTGTATTTTTCTACAATAAAAATATATATCTGGATGGAACGACTGAGAGAGAGTTTTATGTTGCCCTGGTGTCATCGTATAGTTAAAGGGCAACAGGAAACCGATGTGTTGTCCCATAGTTTGTGTTTGCTTCTTGTCATAGTTATGTCTTGCCTTTGTTTGTTGTCAGTGGCGTCGTAGGGTGGTTTCCTTCATATTCAATAGCCTTAAGTACGGCGTTAAACTCCAATCAAACAAAGAAACAATCAACATTATGTTAGACATATGTTTGAACATTTGCTGTCAAAAACGAAAATTAAAAAAAAAAAGAGCCACATGGGAATGGAATAATAGCATATTCTGGAACATCGATAATACGTAATGATGGCAATATTTTCCTCCATATTTACATTTGTTTGCTTAAACTACACGTTTTCGTTGTATTGTCGCGTCGGGGGAATTGTTACGTATCGTCCACACGTGTTTTTATTGTATGGGGGTTAGGATGCGACAAATGTCGATATATAACATGCATAGCCGTTTAATTAAACGAATCCATTTGTGCAAACACTGTATTGATGGAATTAAATGAAGCATACATCGTTAGGTTGTATAGAAGGCGTCTGGACTGATATAGGTATGGAAATCGATATTTGTGTAATTGAACGACATGCCAGCTTTTCATGTATCTTGTCCCGTCAGGGGGAATTAAATGAAGCATCTAATCTGTCCTATTATATTAAAGTAGATATGCTAGTTTGGTACGTATAATATTTATCTGTGATATAAAGAATATTACAGTGTACTTGTCTTTTTTTGTTTGTAGTGTAGATATGTCGGTATTCTCGAGCTAGTATCCAATCCCAAAATGGCACGCTGTACATCCGAGGTTAGTTCCGTATGAAGTGATAGAGATAGGCTTTGTTGGAGGTGAGCTACGTTGGTTCGCATTCAGTTATGGGAATGTGTGAGTGTATGCAATTAACGGTCAATAACCGTAAAAGAAATGCCGGTATACTCGAGCTAGCATCCAATCCCAAAAGAGCACGCTGTACATCCGAGGTCAGTTCCGTTTGATGTGATAGAGATAGGCTTTTTTTTAGCTGAGTGATATCAGTTCGCATTCACCTATGGGAGTGTCTGAATGTAAGCTTCTCTCTTTAGCGATTCTTGCTGTTTTCGATAATTTTCCAAGATGGCGGATACATGCTTTAAAGCCTAATTCAGATGAAGTGCTTGGAAAAAAATATGTTGAGCTATTTGGCTAAAGTCTTACCTCTGTTTGGTAGGCCAATGTCCCACAAATTGTCAATCGATACGGTATAATTTTGAAAAAAATAACGGCAAATAACTTATACATTATGACATTTAAGCTTTCTTGAAAATGGAATAAGAGTTTTCCGAAAGCTTGAATGCTAAAATGTATAATTTATTTGTCGTTATTTTTTAATAATTTGCCCAGCTAAGCCGCTTCATTAAAGTATTCTTACGGTATATTATTCTGACATGTCCATGATGCTGTGTAGGTATTTCCATAACCTGCGATGGAGTTAGTCTTTTATTAGGATACACAATGTCGCTAACGGTCTTCCATAGACCAGTTTATTCAATTTTCTGCTACATGATGGTCGATTTAATGAGTGCGAGTTGTGGGGGTTTATGGATAAAATCGTAGCCCTTTACTTTAGTAACCATACTTTATCCACTGGTGTATTGAAAGACATTTATCCAGAGAAGTTCCCTAACTGTATTTACACCTCGCAAAGGTCGATTATGATGGAAGTACAATAGTGAATGTGCGACAGCCTGCTTAATAGCATTTTTTTAAATTTGGTATTCACAACGTTAAGTGCTAGGTAATGATATCTACGTGATACAGGGCAGGTACACACAAATAGGATAATCTAACTTTTTAATCGGGTTTAGTTAATAAAAGCTTGGTGAACAATGGTGATCTAAAACAAATGCCGTAATATTCAGCAGATTTTGGGGTTTCATCTTCA
>JAVFBX010248141.1:0-10141 GCA_034783855.1 Mopalia kennerleyi | reverse complement strand
GTTGTAGCTTTTCATTGGTTGAATTGAATCAATGAACAGTAAGTGACCAATCAAAGCGTGGGAAAGCTGTATCCCACATGTGGGATATGAAACAATTATCTCATGGCTGTATTAAACTGAAATTTACTTATTTATGGGATAAAACCCTTTATGCGTAAAAACTATTTTCTCGTGGGTTTTATATGTGGGGTATTTTTGGGCTAAATGAATATATCTGTTCTAATTCGTCCATAGTTTCTCAGCTTCGGAGGAAACAAAAGTTATCACAATTAATTGTCAGTTTGTTTTCTCATTTCTGTAACGTTTCTGAACAGCTTTATAAAGGCGTTTAATGGTTGTCTGGTTTGTTGGTCGGTCGGTCGGTTCGTTCATCGATCTCTCGATACTACTAGTATTTCAATTGTGCGTATGATGTGCGCCCAATCTGTGGATACGCAGAACCAATTACTACAACGACAGAAGAGCAACAAAACCCACAAACAACAAAGATGGTCTGATAACTGAAAACGTACTTTCGGCATGCATTTTGTCCAGTTCTCTGGTAAGGAAATGTGTTGATGTTTGATTCTTTCCATCCATGATGTGTCTCTTAGAAAGTGAACAATAACAGTGTTTTGGGGGTTAAACAGGTAAAGGGTTTTAAAACCATTTAACGACGATTGGTGCCTAAAGGTAGTTTAGAAGGAGCTAATAAATCAGTGTGTATGTATCCACGTTGACCACTGTAGTGCTATATCTGTACCAGACTGTTCACCTGCATCTTGCTCACCTGAAATTATTACCCGGGGCTTAACTAAGAGAAATTTATGATGCATGTGACAGTAAAACTAAACAGCCCTGTATAATCTGGCCTTACTGAAAGCATGCGTGAGACTTCATCTCTTCCACTCGATCTTGACTTTCATGTTCTAGCCTTATCCCACGCATCTTTCAAAGAATGGCGCGGAGAGCAACGCGGGCTTGGTTTGGGACACGTTACAAAACTGAACTACCCATGGACACTAACGATCGAGTAAAGACAACAGTATCATGTCACTCTAACCAAAAATATTGATCTATGTGATCGCCAGTAAACACTGGTGCTCGACTGCACTAAACCCACACGACATAAACTATGCTATACTATCAGACATGGATTGCCATCACGGTATAGGACATTACGTAGTGATTTAGAGTTAACCAGCTAGCACGTAATGACGTAACACAGTAACCACGGGTTCGTGACCAGTTTACATGCAATACGGTTACCACAGGTTTGTGACCAGTTTACACGAAAGACGGTTACCACGGGTTCGTGACCAGTTTACACGTAAGGCGGTTTCCACGGGTTCGCAGTGACCAATGGACACTATTTGCCATTAACCACGTCGGTCTGTGAACAGTTTACCTAGGCCATAAATGTCATCGGGAATAGACATAGTGTTATCTTAACTTTATTTAATAAAAGTACACTCTATATCTCAGAATGTGACCAAATGGTATATGTTGTGTTCCACATCACGCTTATAAAGGCTAATAACAAATTGTTAATGAAGATAACTGGATTATCAGCGTGGGAACCTATGGGTTACACATCTTGTTAATGACACTATTACTAACACTCAGGTTGTCTAATTGTTTAATAGTCTGTTATCAACAATACCATCACTCTATCCTCACTATCTCATGACTTCTTTTTATATACAGAAAATAACGAAACAATTAAAGGTTAAAATTACGAGCAAATTGCTGTAAACACACATGCATTTATTGTTCACAATGTTTCCGTCTCTTTTGTTATTTTTTTAATAAAACGTGTATTTGAAGTATATATTATTATTTGTATAAAATAAACGACCGTTAGTGCTGTATCGTGGATAAATTATCAACATTAATTTGATGCGTTTTCACAAAGAGGGTTATTTGCTGCCGACCTGTAAAGCCCCTTCTCTCTGGGCAGGCCAGAGAGATCCAGTATTATCTGACCATGCTTTGAATTTCACATATGCCATCCCTCTTGAACGACTATTCCTCGTAAATATCCGTACATGTCTGCTTTAATGAACGTGAAATTAGAAATACTTTCTATGAGGATCATCTCTATAATGTTTCGTCTGATTTATTCCATTTTTTCGTTCACAATTCTCTTACCCATCTCTTTCATTTGTCCATCGAGTGATCTAATCCGTACAGTACTGTTCTATTTTAATCACTAATACCATTGTTCATTCAGTTGAATACCCGTATTCTGTACCTATCCTATAGCCACTATGCCTAGACGAGATACCAATGTCATTGTAGAAATCATGCACCATGGCCTTGGGGTTTAATTAAACACTCTTAGGGCAACTTTAATGGTAGTCTGATTCTTTCATTCCATTGTAACACCTTATGTTTATCAGATTTCCTGCTTGTTGTTGGATTAAGAACTTTGGAGTTTTCCTCTAACACTTTCGCCTGAGGTAATGTCTGTTTGGACCGCGCACCTTGTCGTAACGGTTCGTTTACTCCCTAGATTTGTCACTAGCCTCAGGCATTGGTGTATATTTAGTCAGCCATGCACGGCTTACTTGCTTCACGCTGTGTTAATACATCCTGCATTAAAAGACGCGACCCATGCGTCAGTGTGGAGCTTATGAAGGAGTACAGTTTATCAGGAGCATTTCACAACTAACAAGTTTGAGAAAAGTGTAAAACGTATCTGCAGATTTCCTACTTCAAGGATGACCATGTGACAGCATAATTCTGATACTGTTTGGTTTTTGTTTTATTTATTAAAATTGCTAACTTCAAGACGGATAGTACTGGCTTCAAGGGATTTAACAACTGACTTTGAAAAGTATCGTAAGTACATTATTAAGACCAGATCTCTTTTTTTAAGAGGCTGAATCGTGTAGGAAAATGGGATTTGTGTTAAATGTTCTCTATTATTATCTTATTTTAACGACATTTACAAGAATTTTTTTTAACAAAGTCGGAATAAACTGCCCGATAAATAAAAACGCACACACTTAAAATAATTAACAGATAATGCGGTAGCAGTACTGTTTTCTGGTATAACCAACCATTATCAAGACGCTAGTGTTGAACAGAGAAAAACAACCTAGACAAAGCTAATGATGGGATGCTGAGAAACTATGGAGTTCACATCAAATGTCAAAGATGTTATTACGTCTATGTAAATCTTTGTTGTTTCTTCAGCAAAGTTGTCTGGGGGACTAAACAATTGTGAAATGAATTGCAGCCCGTCTAACCGGTCTCAAAACAAGTACTGTCTGTGATTACATGTCAAACATTCCAAATTGTTTATTGTAAACATCTTTAATAACATGTTTATACATATGTAACTCATATTTTATTGAAAAGTCGGAATACGCGTTATGTGCGTACGTACTGGTGCTGTTTGACGTGTGACTGGTAACAAACACTGTGTATAACTCGGCTGAATCGGTAAGCCATCATCCAGCTTTATTTCCCATGGATCATTTGGAAGATATGGAAATCTGGAAATTGGCATAGAAAGCTTCGAAAACATTTTTGTTTTTGCTTGTTCTACTTGTAGTTAAAAGGGAAGTAATGTGGAACTATACAGGGAATCATAAGATGTTAGGTATTGGATTCAGCCTTGTATCACCGGAGATATCTCAAGATAAATTAAACCAACGAAGTTCATGCATTACCTAATCTGCAGTATTTATATTTTTAGACGAAAGAGGTAATCCACTCTCCATCAGGGAGGCTAATTAGTGATGTTGAAATATAATTATCAAAGCTTCGTATCATAATTAAAATGTGTAAATATAGGCGTTGATATGATAATCTATTTTTATATATGATCTCTGCATGACGTCTGACAAGGAGGCTGGAACTGGGATTGAAATGTAACAAATGCACGTTGTTTATGTTCAGTGTGCTTTTTGTTGGTTATAATGTTTCATCAGGATAGTTATACCCGCTCATACATTCCAATGCTGACTCGCTTTTGGGTATCTCTGCAATTAATCGACCACGTTTAGCAGTGTCAATACTGCCTTTCGAAATCTATTCAGAAACTTGTCTATGAGAGTTTATCTAGAACATGAGAGGATTCGTCGATTGTAATTAATCAACATGCCAGTGCCAGTGTTATCACTTTTTAGACAAAAGATATACATTATTTTCGTTATTTTGGGATAACACTTTCTTAGTTTGAACAGATTCTAGTTCAGAAAATTTTGCAAGGTTGAAACCCGTCCGAGAATCGAACCCACGACCCTCAGAGTTAGGCACCGAATCGCCAGCAGTAAATGCCGGCCACCTAGACCACTCAGCCACACGTCATTCTACTTGCAGTATGCCGGTTGACGGGTTTCAACCTGCAAAATTTTCTGAACTAAAATCTGTTTAAACTCAGAAAGCGTTATCCCAAAATAACGAAAATATCGTTCTTCACTTTCTAAAAGACAAAAAAAATATTCACTGCATGAAGTTAAAGGGATATTTATAAACTTGACTCTTTGAAACTATTCCAAGTGTGATATTACTAAAATCAATTTTTGTTCCTCCAAGAATTGTAATTTTTCATCGTTTAATACAAAGAAACTTTTTTTAACAAATGTTATGCATGCATTGAATAGAATAAATGAAAACCACAATGGCCACATATGGTTTCGATTGGTTAAACTTTATTTCCATGATTGCACAATAATATCCATTTTCATAGCACAGTCATGTTACACAAATACTTCTGTGTAACTTGTTAAACGTATAAATGGTTATTTTCTTTGTTATCTTGCTTTCGGGAAAAAAACAATAATTGTGTACAGATGTCAAAGCCTGGATTAGCCAAAAATCAAAAGTATGGTATCCAAAATGGTAATTTTGCTTCACTTTTTTAAGTAGCTGGGTGTCCAATTTTTACAGTTTCCCTCCCTGTATGTGTAAGTTTTTAAAAAAAGTGTGCCCAAATAAGGCAATTTTTAATTTCGGGTTGTCCGAAGGACAGACGGACATCCCTTGTGTCAACTGAAAAAATAAAAATGAATTGTGGAAATAACTTTTAGATAGGGACTACTCCTGACTGTAAATACTTGAACTGTTAACCCATTTCTATTTGCCAGGTTAAAACTCAACAAACTTTCGTTATGATGATGCGAAAGTAAACAGGCGGACAGCAGTACAAAGAGCCCTAAGATACAATGCATTATCAACATGGTGTGACGTCAACATCTTATCCACACTTGATTTTATAACGTCCTATCCTGCTGGTCCAGTTCGGATATTTTTCATCCAATCATCATCACTATTTTCCCAATGGACAGCAACCGTTCGGAATGACACCTTGAAGAGGAGCTGAAAATAGAAATTGATGAATTTTTTAAAAGTGTAACAGACAAATGCTGAATTTTGTGGAATGCTGAAATTTTATTTGAGATTTCGTGCATTCGTCATTTCTAGTATATACATTTTGTTATCTTAAATATCGTCAGTGTTTTGAGCGCATTAATGGAAATGAACCAAAGTACTTCGCAGATTTGCCCCCCCCCCCCTCCCCCTCCTCCCAAAAACAAAACGCGCCAATCGAGAGTTACCTACCGGGATTGTTAACTCCGACATGAAGATGTGGCTGACCAATCAACGGACTTAGTTAATTTATCTCAATGGGTAGTCCTCGAATGTACTTCGATCGTCACATCGGACATCATACAGGTTTAAAATATTCTTTCCCGAAAGATATCGAGTTAAACCATAAAGCAACATCGACGTGAATGGACACACCTTTTTTCAAAAATATTGCAGAAATAAACAAAAAGTTTGGATGGAATTGTAGTATTGGAGGTCATTTTGTATACATATTGAATGTGACCTTAGGAAAAGTGAGTTGTTTCAATGAATTTTGAAATGTTTTGATTTAAGCGCAAATCTGATTTATGACAACGAGCAGATAAACTCTCTCCGGTGGGAGAATGGTTCCTACTTATCACACAGCTGTCACCCAACACAAGTCCAATCTTCTTGCAGAAAGTTCGAGGGTTTTTCTGTTTGGTGAACTGAGAGAGGGGTCTGGAGCAGGCTACATACCAATCCGTAGGACACACATCTATTTAAGAAACACAATAAAACATTTCCAGCTTTATTAATTTCATTTTAATAACTCTCTAGCGAATTTACCTGTTAAATGTAGGTTTAATACCTTCATGGCTTAAATTCTGTATCATTTCTTGATAAGTTACTGCCCTTTGTCCAAAATTCCAAGTCTCTACATTCCTGGCGAACGGGAGGCAGCTGGCGGGTTGGCAGCAGACATTTGAATCTTATTTGTTTTTTTGCAAATCTTCTGGTTGATTGATGGTCTAGCTTGATATATAAATATTTGAGAAATCTCACTGAACACATAATTGCTTATAAATGCACGACTTTGTATAATACAGTTATGTGCAGTGTAACTCTGTTACAGTATAACATTAAAATAATAAATCTTTTTATATTGAAATATTAATGAATACAGGACAGTAGGCCTACAGTACTAATTAAATTACACAGTTCTGTGTACTCTAACTCTATCCCCTTATAAGGCTACATTGTGTGATAGACTATCACAGCTGAGGAAATCTCTCATTACACAATCTCTAAGGAAATCGCTGTCTATACTGACTCTGCTGGTAACCTGTCGTGATTTTGTTTTGGGTATTGCAGGTCGTGCGATACGCGGCCGTGGCTTAGTAGTTAGCGTGTGTTCTTAATACTAATCTTACTTCGATGTACCGTTAACGGGATCGAGTCCATCGGTCGACCCTCGGATATATCAGTGTCACACGATGTGACTCTGGTTATCGCGGGGGTGTTTTTTAACGAGGTTTCCTCTCAGGTTTCCACTGTCATTAGTGAAGTAGCTATATGATGTAGACAAGCTGTCTTCATATAAGTGAAATACTCTTGAGTAGGACGTTAAACAACAATCCATCAAACAAACAAACCGATGCCAAGTAAAGACAGCGAAGCTTGCTTCCCTTTGCTATGCAGTAGACCGATTTAATGATGCACAAAATTGGCATGAATAAAAAAACAACATATTTTACACCTTGACATGTATTTTACAGCTAGTCCTGTGGAACAAAACTATTTTCTTGCAAAACACCGAAATGTGAGAAAAAATACTATGAAATAAAGGAAGATCTACCGATAAACAGAGTCTACCGCAAACCAGAGTCTACCGCAAACCGCAAACCAGAATCTACCGCAAACCTACCTGTTTGTGAGAAAACTACTGATAGACCAGCAAATAGGACAATACCAATCAGGACACGCATGTTGTATCGAGACCTGGAAACAAACAACAGAATGAAAAATGACAAACCAATAAATAATTTCCTGGGTGTGGTTTCGGAAAGCTATTTTAATTACCATGGCAATACAATAACTTCTGTTCTGGGTGTGGTTCCAGAAAGCGATCTTAATTACCATGGCAATACAATAAGCTCTGCCTGGGTGTGTTTCGAGAAAGCGATCTTAATTACCATGGCAATATAATAAGTTCTGTCCTTGCTGTGGTGCCAGAAAGCAATCTTAATTGCCATGGCAATATAATAACGTCTGCCAGGGTGTGTTTCTAGAAAGCGATCTTAATTACCATGGTAATATAATAACTTCTGTCCTGGGTGTGGTTCCAGAATGCGATATTATTTACCATAGCAATACAGTCACTTCTGTCCTGGGAGTGGTTCCATAAAGCGATCTTAATTACCATGGCAATACAATAACTCCTGGATGTGGTTCCAGAATGCGATATTAATTACCATGGCAATACAATAACTTCTGTCCTGGATGTGGTTCCACAACGCGATCTTAATTACCATGGCAATACAATAACTTCTGTCCTGGCTGTGGTTCCAGAAAGCGATCTTAATTACCCTGGCAATACAATTACTTCAGTATTGGTCACCATAGTCTTTTGCAACCTGTCTTTTTCAAATTTGTCAAATAAACCAATTTATTTTCCATCAGGTAAATATAATTCCACTTATGTTAAATTCTTTGAAACACTTTGTACAATTGATTGCACATATATGATAAAGAATTGCACATATGTGATAAAGACTTGCACATATGTTGAATTTATTTTTCATAAATGTTAATATATTTAGTTATTTTAATTGTGGTAGAAAGAATTTGACATATGCAAAATAAAGCCTTACCTAATATATTTCAAAATAGTTTTATTTATGGTAAATAAAAAGCTAGTTGTACTATTTTGTACATAAGTGAGAAAAATCCATAAAAATCGTTGATTCCATTGCGGCCTCACAAAAATATCTGCGATTTTGTTTTCTTAACTTTTAAATTAAAGACGAATTCAAACACTGGTGGACGCACCAAGCGAAAATCGTTTTTGCTTCATAATCGTTTTTTTAAAATGTAATAAATGCACTGCTGAGGACTAAATTATAAAGCCGAAAGACTCAAACTAAGCCTCTCTCTCCTCGGATTACACTACTTCTGTACGACATGTATATATGTTAATGTAATTCTCCTCGGATTACACTACTTCTGTACGACATGTATATATGTTAATGCAATTCTCCTCGGATTACACTACTTCTGTACGACATGTATATATGTTGATGTAATTCTCCTCGGATTACACTACTTCTGTACGACATGTATATATGTTAATGTAATTCCAATATCGGACATCTTTTTCACGTTTCTGAGAAACCTTTTAACATATTTAAAAAGAAAGTAAAGTATAGACAAATGAATTCACCATATGTTGAATAAAGCCAGAACTGACCATACGTGTTGGCGTCAACTTAGAAATCAATTTAATCAGCTAATTAAAAATTCTGAGAAACAAATATTTCGAAGATATATTTAAAAATTGCAATAATGATAGGAAATCCATTTTGAAAACAATTCACAACCTTCTGTCCAATATGAAAAGACAAAGTTTGCTTACAAATATACAACAAGACATTGGTAAGCATTAGGCACGACACACGATTTGTGATTTGTGTTTGTTTGTTATAGACTCCCATAGATCTTGACCCTACATTTCATCCAACTAACTTTCACTGCACTGTCAGTCAAGGTCCAGAACTCCCAAATAATGTAGAATGTTCAGTTCTCTCTCCTGAATTATTTCCGCCTACCGTGAATGATGGAGAAAAAGCATACCTCCGTGCTGGAATTTAGTAAAGGCCTATGACTGATTGACATTGTATTGTATGCCTACATCCCAGTGATCTCTTCTTCTCCTTCGGAAAGTAAGTATTCTACCCTTTAACAGTACTCAACGTATTTCAGGCTTAAGCCAGGCTTATAGCGTGTCATGACATTTAATACAATACAGGTTAAGTGGAAATGAACGATTTTTGAAATAAATGTAAAGAAATATACAGAACTATATACACGCAAAGCGTAAACATACATACAGATACACACAGATCACACACCCTCACACACATGGGTGTATATATAAGCACATACACACAAATACAGGCCTCTAAGTAGACACATAAACAACTAAGCATATACACTCGTGCATTTGTACATATACAAAATTATATATTAAATAATTATTATTAATGTGCGGGTGTTTTATTTGGTTACTATTGTAAATGATTATTAGAATATATCCTTGAGGTATATAAGCAAGAAGTAACAAGCTGATGAGACGGCGGAACACAGGTAACCAGTAAATCGAATGTAGTGAGGGACTGAGGGCTGTAGATCATCGTTTACAGGAGATTGTATAGCGTCCTGACAAAAAGTGAATCTTAATGTTGTCTTCAAGGGCTTACTTGTAGTAATATTATTAGTAATAACCAGTACGGCTTTTGATAATATGGTTTGACTGTTCAAGTAGACCACTCACGTTACGATTTCAGCAAGTGAAAGGAAATATTATTCTGTTGCGGTCTGCCGGCGGTTGAGAGCTTCCAGTTGCCATCTGAGCTAAGAGGCAACTGCTTCTTGTGGGTTTGTTTTGTCTTTGTTTGCGGTCGGTCAGTGGCGTCCCTTATCCACAGGGGCTCGGTACCATAGAGGCCGTCAATGTATACAGAGAAAAGAGAAGGGAGGACACTTTCTGTCGATCCAGCATGTACCGTGGTGAAATTAACCGATTCAAGTCCACTATAATCGCATAAAATAAATGAATACCACATCACAATTGTGGGTTGGG
>JAVFBX010248140.1:0-19532 GCA_034783855.1 Mopalia kennerleyi | reverse complement strand
ACCCACGACCCTCAGAGTTAGGCACCGAATCGCCAGCAGTAAATGCCGGCCACCTAGACCTGCAAAATTTTCTGAACTAGAATCTGTTCAAACTAAGATAGTGTTATCCCAAAATAACGAAAATACTGTATATCTAATATTACTTATTCAAGATAAATCCGAACCAGTAGCACCTTTAATATTACACATTAAAAAGATTAATTTATGTTAACAAAGATTCAGTGTAATAAAATAAAGATTTGTGAGGTAGATTTTTTGCCCACTGACTAATGGAGTGTTTATTTTGGTTCAATTAAGTTTATTTGTATTCATCAAGTGGAACATTGTATAATAGTAAAAATTTGAAATATTGTTCCTAGAGAATAAAATATATAAGACTTGTACTATCATGGACATATTTGAATTACTCATGTCAGACATTAAGCAGATAGCTCTTTAAGTAGCCTAAGCTCAATTGGTCCATTTACTCAATTGGACGACTAATGCAAAAAATGAAGAGAAGAGCTACGTTTTTCAACATTGACTGGAGCCTTTTCCAGACAAAGGGCTATTACAATGGATCTTTACATAGACAAGGTTAACGAAAATGAGACTTTCGCCGCTTGCAGGCAGGCATCAGTCGCCAGACTATAATCATATTATTGCTTCATTATTGATTATTCTGGTAGTAGTATTGTCGAAAACTGCGAGATTGATCTCATCATAGCCACGTTATATTTCATGGGGCAAATTAAATCGTCACTTGGAAAATAGTATGACCAAAACATCAACACTGTGTTATGCGATTGAGTTTACGTAGAAATCTTGTCAATCTGCAGATTGAGCTTTGACAGGATCTACGCCGTGTTCCGTGACATCAAAAACCGTGTTATATAATACAAAATAGATAGAAATGGTAAATGACCATAAGTGTGTGCAAAACGAGATCGACCGATTAACACACTCAAGTCAACTGATACGTTACCAATAACAAATGTTCTAATCTAGACGATTGTTAAATATGACTCTCTAAATACAATAGATAATTACTTTTTGATATCTACAGTTAAACATAGCTGGAGTCTGCAGCTTAGACATTTAAGAGCTTTGTTAGGTAACTAAAAGTCCAAACCAATACGGCATGTTTTTTTTAATTAAATGCCTGAACCGTGCCGTCTACGACAGAAACCGAATTAATCTGTTGAATGTTTTTAAACCTTACTCAGCAGTTAACCTTATTAATTGCTGCACTAGTGGTTTCAGCTGGTTTATATACATCGTCACGTGGTCAAACAATAGGCCAAGCATCATATAACTGTAAATAACGATTGCATCTCGTCGTAGATATTTTTTCCGATATCGGTTTAAATGTTGAAAGGATGTAAACCAATTTACGTGAGAACTAAAAGCCGTTTGTGAAATGCAACCGAGGGCGAAAGATAAAATTGATTGGGCAAGTAGTTGTGCAAAGTGAGGTAAAAACTGTTGTGAAGTTGGTTTGATGTAATTGCAGTCATTTCGATTTGAGTATCACGCGCTAGGTAAAGTTGTTTACTTATATTGACCAATCAAATGTCGGCTGCTCTTATCTGATTGGATGTAACCATTTCCCGCGGAGATTTCATTTGTCTTTGTGTAGAGTTTTCTTGGCAGCTAGATAGCCAATTTTTAGTCAGTTGGAAAGAACTGTTCAAGAGGGCAACAGCTGATTTTGGTTACAAGATCCACGGCTAGCATTCATTAATAGTTGATTGAAACTGTTGCGAGGTATATTAAACGCTTCTACTCTGCTTAACATCTTACATAATATACTTCGTAACAAAACTAAAGCTATCGACACGATAAAATGACCCAATAGCAATTTGTGACGTGAAAAGCGCTTCAATTTCGCTAGTTGTGATACCATCTTGATATAAAAATCTTATCCAACTTTGGATTCCAATTATAACGGCAACTTTTTCTAAAATATACTCTCCCAAAAAAGAAACGCAACATTATTTTTTTAAATACAAATATGACTTTTCAACATCATTTTAAATACAGAAATAAGCACCACATTGTATTGAAATTAAGCACACTGTTTGTTCAGATTTTGAAGCTCATTAAAATGTCAAAATTTATCACATAAAAGTCCATAGCGCTCAGATGACGTCAATGCAAAGTCAATATCTGTTGTGCCGGTCATTGACCTCTAACACAGCACGGAGCCGTCTCGGCATAGACATGATCAATCGACGAATACGGTTTTGCAGAATTCTCCTCCATTCTTGCCCAACAGCGTGCCGCAGTTCTTGCAGATTTTGAGGCGCTGGATATCGGCTGCGCACGCGTCTATCCAAATCATCCCACAAATGTTCTATTGTTTTCAAATCTGTTGATTTCGACGGCAACACTGTTACGTTCTGGTTATTTAGAAACTTAACAGTAGCACGAGCTGTGTGCGGCCGAGCGTTGTCGTGCTGTAAAACTTCTCTACGGAGGTCCATTATGGGCAGCATGTGTGGTGTTAAAACCTCATCTCTGTATCGAACGGCGTTAAGGCTGCCAGGGATGTGCACCTATTGCATTTTTCGGGCGCAGGATATGGCACCCCACATCATAACACTTCCTCCGCCGAAATTGTCGACCCGAAGGGCGCAGTTCCTTGCAAACCTCTCAGTCCGGCGTCTGTAGACACGTGTACAACCGTAGCTTGAATATGGATTCATCGTTAAACCAGATTCACCACCAGTTTCGCAGGTTCCAGTCCCTTAATCTGTTGCACCATCGGACCCTTGTACGTCGATGCTGTTGTCTGAGTACTAAAGTCAAAGTAAGGGCGTCTGGCGCGTAAGCCGTTTTGACGGAGACGGTTTCTGACTCTGTGCCGGTGTTTTCCGAAGACCTGGGACATTTGATGCGGTTTCTGTTGCTGTTATGGTCCGGTTTTTCAGATGAAGTAACCGGATGTAGCGATCTTGGGCTGCTGTTGTGACCCTAGGTTGACCAAAACGTTGACGGTCAGCTGTTGAACCGGATTGCTGGTACCGTTGGAAGAGCCTGGAAATCGTGCTCCGGTGGACATGATGAAGTCTACCGACTGCTTCCTGTGATTCACCGGCCAGGAGACGACCAATGACGACGTACCGGGTGGCTGCGTCTACCCTTTGCATATCGTAGCAGGTTGGAGAAACAATTTAACTACTGAATTCAATTGTACGGCTATGTGTCTTTTATACCCATTAAACTCGCTTAATGATTTGGCGTGATTTGCACGTGCAACTGCCCTAAATTTCGCCCTACGCCTTCTTCGTGCAGCGTTACACAACGACTGAACCAAAAGTCACGTGTGACCAACAGCCATTTAAGGTGCGTAAATTCAATTATCGGACATTTACATTATAACATGATCATGTTGCCATGTCTCAAACACGCAAATTTTGGAAGAATTCATGTGTTAAATTTTGTTTGTGATGTTGCGTTTCTTTTTTGGGAGAGTATATATTTCTCTACTCGATTATGGTTCTACTACTTTCGAGTCGCATTGTTGTTATATTCTCTCCATTTTGCGTAACCGAGTTTTCGGTAAACGCTATACATGTACATAAAAAGTGAATCTTCGGAATATAGGCTACAGTTTGCAAAATTCTTGTCGCAATCAACAAAAAATAGTGTACTGCATTAATGCTTTGTTCCGAATAAATATTCGCATATAATGCATAATATTCTCAAGAGCATAATATTGCTACCCGATTGAGTTCACGACCAGTAGTTATTAGCTACTGATAATTATTGACAGAAGAAAAATGAAATGAATTTATAAACAATAATAATTAGTTTTTATATTGTTTATGCCCAACACTAATCGAGTACAAGTTACATGTTCTGCATTGCGTGATTACAGGCACAACAGATGGTTATATCAATGATTACATGGATTTGTACAATAGTTATTACCATTCAGCACATACACTGGAGTAGGCGTATATTTCTAAAGAAAGTAATCATACGGGCACAGAGATGTAATCATGTTGGTTAATTAAAATTGATAAATCATCTTATGTTCTGGATAAGATCTCAGAGACTATTTAAGAAAGAGCTGTTTGGATAACCTACAGATATCGCGAGAGAAGGTCATGACCGTTTAAATATGTATAAATATGTAACAAGCAAGATAATCGGTATGGATTAGGAATAACTTAGCTCCTATTTCAGAGCTACAGAAATTAACCAACGACAATATCCGGTAAAGAAACAAGTGTTACAACCTCTGATACAGAGGGGCGTTTCGCCTTAACCAATAAGTCATCTAAATTTTTGTTTCTCTTGCATGTTATAACGAGTCTTTCTGAGAGAGGAGTAGACATTTTAGATACACGATTGTGATATTACCGAATTAGGAGTCAAATTGGGTGATAGGTTAGTGATATTGAAATACAAATAGAGTTATTTCCATCTCATCTGGTATGTAAGTATCTAGCCTGCATCTCGCCTACATACATTCTGAGGACCTGTCAGAGACTGTTAGAGAGCGATTGTGGTATTTTCATTTGGGAGCTGATTCTAGCCGTTGCTCTAAATTATAACTGTTAAGCTGTCAGAGGGATTTAATTCAGGGAAGAAGTCGTGTCGTATATCCCCTTGGGATCAGAGCCCTGAAGACAACAGAACAAGTCCGTCTGAAAGTACAAGAGCTCAAATTGTTGACCCCTGATTACTTGGAATTTTATTATTGATTTGAAGGTATGTGGATTCAGCATGAATAAGCTGTTGGGTATCTGTAGGCTTAAAGCATTTTGTACCCATTAAGGACGGTGTACCACAAAAAATCATGTTCATAATGTAACCAGTTCCACCGGAAATGTTACGGAAATGTAAGAGAGTAAAAATGGTAAGTTACAACTTGATGAAAGCATGTTAATAGCGCGTATGCCCTCCATGAGGTTTCACAACTGCGACGCAACGTCTCCTCATTGATTGATTGATGCGTCTGAACACAGCTTTGGGGTTAGTGGCCATAATTAAACCAACATGGCACCAAATTCCGGCAAATTCTGTGGAGGGTTCCTTACTTGACGGAGTCTTCTGCCCAACCCATTCCATACATGTTCTATGGGATTAAGGTCGGGAGACCTTGAGGGCCACTCCATGACATTGATGCCAGCATTAACGCGTTAACTTGGCCGTATGAGGTCTGGCATTATCGTGGATTGTCAGACCTGGGCCATGGGCTGCCATGAATGGCAAAAGCTCTGGAATGAGCACTTGATATCTGTATCCTGCAGCAGTTAGGTTTCTTTGAACGGCCATCAGTCGGGGACGGGCAGGACCATTTAAGGCACCCCGAACCATAACACTACCGCCCTCAAAACGGTCCACTTCCTGCACACAACACTGGTCTTTCCTCCAAACTAACTTTCCCATCGGGGAAGTGCAAAGTGAATCTGGATTCGTCACTAAAAAGGACCCTATTCCAATCAGATGTCGTCGTGTCCAGAGAAGCCGTTGACGTCGGTGTAACTGGGTTAAAATTGGTCCATGATATGGCCGGCGTGCAAAGAGACGAGCAGTGCGCAGGCGGTTACGTATGATTTGGGCAGTCACACGACCTCTTAACAGTTCTTTCCTAGTGGACGTTGCAGTGAGAAATCGATCACGCAAATGACGTAAGACGATTTGTCGGTCTTCTGCAAGTGTCGTCTCACGTTGTCTACCGTAAGGAGGTCTGTCTGCTGAAGCGCCAGTTTGCTGGAGACGTGTCCGAAGCTCATGGATAGTCCATCGACTACATCCCATAACCCTGGCAACGTCAGTGACCGACGTTCCTGTATTCAGCATGCCAATGGCACGTTCACGTTGAATATTTGACAGTCGTTGCATTGCAATCAACATATAACTTACTGTAAGAACTTGTTTTACCGAGATGTCACTCTACTGTGCTAACGTTGGCTCAATTGCACGTCTCTCATACTATCACGAGCCTAGGAACACAAGGAAACATGCTTTATCCTTGATGTATGCTCACACAAACTGCGCCCCGTGGGGGAGCGGTTTGGCCAGCCCTGCAGAATACTCCCTCGGCTTCCTCGGTCGATGGTGAGAAAAGAGGAGGAGCTTTCTGTTGCCCTGGTGTTCTCAGATCTAAAGGGAAACAGGAAGCTGATAGGTTTGTACGGTTTTTTTTTTCTTCGTCGTCATATAAGTGAAATACCCTTGAGTACGACGTTAAGCACCAATCAAACAAACAAACACACGAACTACATGCTTGTGCACGTCGGAGTTGCTGTGTGTTATGATATCTTTGACAACGTATTTACCTCTAATAATAATAATAATATCACTTGTATAAAGTTTCAAGAAAATATTTAGAAATTTAAAGTGTGAAGTTTCTTTTTTGACTGAGTATAGTTAAGCCACGCTTCACGTTATCCTCCCCAGCTGATTGAATCCTTGAATGAAACGTGTGAATGAAGAGTTCTCACATCCACCTGTGCGCGTCGTGATAGTATGCGTAGTGGGATTTTAGGCGTCGTGGGTATAAATCGTGTGAACATTATATATGTTTATATTATTTTATGGCCAAATTGGATAGGCACAATGGACCTTTAATTGATATGCAAGTTAATACACTTGAGAAACGCACGTTATCGTTATATTCTGAAATTAAATAGCTATGACAGCGTTTAATTCTCCCTGAAACAATAGGCCTTGAAACGGGTGTCTGGATATTTAGAAGATTTATTTAGATTGTTGAACACTGTGCCTCAGAAATTTGATCAAAATAAAACACACAAAATAAACTGACAGTGGACATTGAATACGAATAACTATGCGATTAGTTGGAACAGATAAGAAATATATTGTCCAGATTAACTATTGAAAATAGGTGCAGCATCTGACGCGTTTCATCAAGCGATCTTAGCATATATACAATCTAATGGTTGTGCTAGTGTCAGTTAACTTAGAATTCACCGTCATCATATAAGTGAGATATCTTGAAACACAATAACCGATTATTACCCGTATTGTGTTAACAACTGAATGGGCATGGGCGTTAATGTGTTAATTCAAAAGCCGTAAGTAACTTCATTGTTCGCAGCCAAGTGTCCCCATCGCCTGGTTGTGTCTGTCCTCTAACGTCTGAACTGCTGAGTGGTTTCTGTGCCTTAAGCGAAGCTACAACAACAACAACAACAGCATATGTAGGCATACAGTATTCAATCGACTTGATGCCAATATTATTGGATTTCTAACCACTTGTACGCAAAACACACGTTAAAACTATGTTATTTCAAATATTTACTTTAAATCAACGACTTGTGTAAACCGGACAACCGTTCTTCGCTGCATTCAGAGTCTCTATAGCCTAGGCCCCTTTTATTATAAAATTCATTTTACTGCATTTTGCTATTTGTTTTAAATATGGCCACTTCATGCGCTTCAGATTGAAGTTATCAGTTTTTTTTACTAGGTCAGTTGTATCAAAGCCTAATATTATCCCTACATGTTACCAGATTATATTTGTGAGGTTTTTGTCTAAAGTATTAGGCTTGCTGTAGGACAGCATGTGGAACCTGCAAGTATCTACTGCTATCAGCATTGCCCCTCCTTCTGCTCAAGAAGCAGCAGTGCTCAAAACAGTGGAGTGTTATTAGGTCTAAAATATTGCACATAACACGAATTGCAGTCAAGGCGCGGGCCAAATCAACAAGCAGCTAGCTGAACAACCGGGCGCTAAGTATAGAATTTATTTTGATGACCATGTAAAATATGCTTACGTTAGGCAACAAAAACATAATGCCTTGCGGTCACGAAATCACACAGTCCCAGCAATTAACGGAAAAGTTTAATGACCATTAGTCATAGATCGCCATTTGGAAACCGCATTGCTGGTCAGCATGTTAGTGACAGCAACAATAGAATTACTTTAAAGCCATTCAACGCAGGGTCATACAATTTGAACACCACTTCAAACACATATGGGGCATCAACTAAACCATACATGATAAAACTTTGATCTTCCATTTTAAATAATTTCACGGTTTAACATACCAAACATTGCGGGCATCAGAACTCCTCAGAAACAACACAAATTTGTACATTATCTGAATTCATAAATTAGTTTAAAAGCATGTGCAACCGGATGCCAATCCCTTGAGAGAATTAGTAAACTTACATGATGGTCATTTTGGAAATCTGCACTGGATTTGACAATGCAAAAAGGATATACCACGCAAACCAAATGGTGTGAACTCGGAACTACTGTTTTTGAGAATACAACAATACTTGTGAAATTAAATCAACTACACCAATGACGTAAAACAAAGGTTGAATTATTTATAAACAAAAGCGGAATACCTGTTTCTGTAAAAACGTACTTGACAAGTATTGTAAACACGCGTTGCACCAGTGCATTCGTCTTTAGTTTTTGCTCGATTCGGCACGAGCAAACCTGGCTTTCAAAAAGCACTTCCTGACAAGCAACTGGTAGAATACACTTTTTCACATTGTGATTATTCCTTGTAAGTTTGTCGTCAGTCAGGTAATTTAACCCTTTCAGTTGCATTCAAAAGGGGGATAATTTGAAATTCAAAGGCAGCAATTGACAATTAACCTTGTAGTTTAGAAAGGGTTCGAAAGTAGTTCGGTTCCGCCATTTTGAAATTATTTTGTCCTCTCGAGGAAATGCATACATTTTGGTGCAGTGCAACTACTAGTGTGATCTGTTTTTGTTTTTTTTTTTGGGGGGGGGGGGTTATTTCTGGAACTTTGGAGGGACTTTAAAGTTGTTCGTAATTTCAGGTGAGTTCTGATGCACGCGATGTTTGGTATGTTTAATCGTTTAATTATTTGACATGGAAGAACAAAGTTGGATAATGTATAATTTAGTTTGAGGTTTATATGTGTTTTAGGTTTGTTACCATGCGTGAAATGGTTTTAAAGTTATTAACATGTTGCTGTCGGGAACATGCTGACAAGCAAAGTGGTTTCAAAATGGCCACATATGACTTATGATCCTTCGCCAATTTGTTACCATCAAGTACCATCTAGCTTTCTAACGCAGGCTGGGGACTGCGCACCCGCACCATTACTTATCAGGAAGTGCCGAAGGGGCGCTGCTTTTACAATAAGCCTCAAGTGCATACAAATTTGAAAATGTATTATGTAAGTCAACATAAAATTGAACAAAACGGAAAATGTCGAGATAACTGTACCGGAACGGAACATGTCGAGATAACTGTACAGGAACGGAAAATGTCGAAGGATGTTCTGACATGGGTGTTTAGGTTACTGCACTCATATGACGGTTCAATGGATGTATGAAACCACCCTCGGCGTCACCGACAAGACAGGACAATCTGAAGACGCAATACAAGTACATCTCAAACAGATTAGCTTATTGTTACACATTAATTAGGTTCCTCCAACCACCCACCTCACTTGACTGGAGAGTTTTTGTAGTTTGGAAGCCAATATACATGTACTTAGAACTAGAGACAACTTCCCAAGACTAGAGTAACTAATGATCATTTTAAACGTCAGGATAATTGCCAATAAACTTATTAATTTATTATTTATTTCCGATTTCGTATTTATTTATTTATCTATTGCGAAACACAATTTAACTGATGGTTTCTCAGAAGTTCAAAAGAACAGGCCAACAATACATTTGATTTAGTATCTGTTTCCTTGGCATCGAGTCAATGTCTGCTTCAAACATCGTATTAGTTCTTCGGCTGTGTCGACTGTAGAATTAGCGGGTATCTCTGGGTTTTGCATTTGAATTAAACCGCGGTAAGGTAACTGAAACAGTTCAGAAAATTATCCTGATCTTGTGTTAATGTTTTAGTCCCCTATCGTTGGTGCTTTAGGAGACTCTGGGTATACACTCAGTTTGAGTTTAGTGTTGATAAATCATTTCCTTGCAAAGTTATACGCATTTTGTTTATAGAAAAAGAATGAAATGAGGACATGCTTTGGAACAGAATTGGTTTTGTAAATTGCAATAAAGATTTCCTTTTTTTGTTTTGTTTCTTTCTTTGTAAGCCTATTACTTATATCGCTATTACACTCACTATTTTCCATTTAATGGAAGCTCCAATGTTTAACCCTTTTTGCCAGTAATACATTTGAAAATTCCTTTAGGTTTCTGGTGGGGAATGGTAGTGGGCATATCTGTGGCAGACCTGTTTTACATCTACATCTTAATGTTCAGAATTAACTGGGACAACGAAGTGATACGGGTATGTAAACACTATATGTTTTGCGATCTTGCGAGTTTTTATTTTATCCTTTGTTGTATTTCATTTTAATTGTGTACTCGTGGATTTTTTAAATCTTGTAACTCTTTAATGATAACTCAAGAGGTATTCAGATATTTTCCTAGACAGAAATACTGCTTCCGATCAAACACGCTCCATAGTGAGTTTACTAAGGCCAATTTAAAGTATTGTTTTTATAAGGCATCTCACTTTGTAACCAGCATTTACCATGCAGGTTTTCAGCGCAGACTGCGGTTCCGTGATTGTGGTTATGGTTAAGGTTTGCGTATACTACTTCAATGTACCTTTCACAGCATCAAGTTCGTCTGTCGACCATCAGAAATATGTGTGTCACACCATGTGGCTTTGGCAATCGCGGCTTTGATCTTTACGAGGTTTCATCCCGGTTTTCCACCGTAATTCCGCAAGGAACAGTGTAAGGTGGACAATCCGTCGTCATATAAGTGAAATACACTTGAGTGCGGCGTTAAACCCCAAGTAAACAAACAATCAACGCAAACTGCTGCTATGGGATAAATGTGCGCCATCACGAACTTCTCAAGAAGTCACGTTGGGGAGAACTACTTTTAGCCCCAGTTACAAACTAATCCACCTGCTTAAAGATTATAAAATGTGTAGTGCGGGTCATCATAAATTGGAGCATTACAATTTAATTGAAGAATAAATGAATTTTTAAGTATCTTTAAAAGAACAATATCATTGATCTACAGATGAGTGACATCATAGAACAGCCCGAGTCTGTTTATACAGCTGTCATTTGCCTTGCGACGACTGCACAGTTCCAAATTGTCTTGCTTCATGACAACGTAACTTTTGGGGATCAGACGGTGGAGGTGTTTAATCAAATGAAGGCATCCTCCAAAAATAAAATGTTTAGTTGCCGTGGATCAAAACTATAAAGGCCAAATTTGTCGTCTGAATTCGAGTAATAAAAGAAGTTATTAATGTTGTAAGGATAAGATAAACCATTTTAAAGATGCGTATCTCAGATATAAATGAAAACAGAATGACTCGTGCAAGTGCTTTCCAACAGTACAGCAACACCGACAGTGTGGTGACTTTTTGTGAATCAATGATCAGAAGCGATAAGTAACTTAAGGATACTCTCATGTTCAATTCTTTGAAGTAATTTGATTTGTTTTCACACTTTTTTGATAATATCGAATTGACCCATTCTATGTATGTTTCGCAAATAAGTATGCATATATATTGTTAAATATACCAGTTTTTGGATAACATGGACAAGAGCTAACCGCGTCAAATGTTATTTGAATTCCATTCAAGCTGTGGTCAATTTCTTAATAGACTTACACCAATCAACTACACGTGGCGTCAGTAAATAAGTGCTCAATATACAATAATCTGAAAACTGCTAATACGAGTATATGCACAGCGGGCAGACTAGTAATCCTCTCCAGTTAGCTACCGTTTTTTAATTGATTGTCAAAACTCCACTGTTTTAAATAATGTAAACAAGTGTTATCAAGGTCGCTTACATGAGGTTATGTCCCATTTGAAGCTTGGGGCTCGTCGGGCGACGGCATCCAAGAACAAAGATTAAATTTCATATATAATGTTGTTCGTGTTGTTGTTTGTGTTTATTGAGCACCACTTTTCAACAGATCTAGTTATGTTATTATTATCTATAAGCATACAAGTTTAACGGATAACGAAGATAGTGTGTTTTAATTATCTCGACCATTATAATTAAACCCTTCTGATTTATAAATGCTGTACGTTATATCCTCGTTCATTATATCCCTGTTACAACAATTTTCTCAGACACTAAAACGACTCTCGGAAAAGTCTAATATGACAGAAGACACCGAACTATCACCATTGGTTAAAGCCGACACAGGTATGTTCACTAAGGATAGTCTCCTATGGTGGGATTTGATTCGTTCAACTCCTGCTGCTCAATTACTTACAAGGTGATCCCAATGCATAATTGTCGATAATATAGACTTTTAATTTGCCTGAAGGTCATTTTCGTGGTATTTGCTTAAAGACGTATTTCAGTGGAATGAGTGGGAGATTGAGAGGGAGCTTCCTGTTGTCCTGGTACTTTTAAATCTAGGGGGCAACAGCCGATCTCTTGCTGACTTCATTGTATTCGTCCTGGTTGTCCTGTTTTGCTGTGTCATGTCTTTGTTTGTGGTCAGTGTTATCGAGGGTGGTTTACTTCACTGATTTGAAATATTTGCGCTTCGTTATTTTAATATAGTGGAAATCTAGGAATAAACGTCTCAGCGATCCATCTTGTGTGGGTCTCTCTCTCTCCTCTGCCTAAAATCGAACATTTGAGCGATCCACTAACGTATTTCCACAAGTTAAACGGTGAGTAACGGCTGCGGGCCGTCTGACGATTATTGAATTGCTGAGGATATGTTTACAACTCGGACAAACTCAGTATTTGTCCTTAGTCCAGAGCCAGCGGTTGAACGAGCACAATCTGGAGAAAGAAAGCATCAATATGAGCTCAACCAACAAAACGTTTGGGACGAAACGAACACTCTTCCTTTATTAGCTACATTGTCAGAAAAAGTTTGAACACACAACTCTATATATAATGTAATACCATGAACAACGTCTGTGGGCTATAATCTTATTACAGATTTGCACCATGTGACATAACCTCTTCTTACATAAATGTGTGATAAAATGCGTTAACATTTGATCACCTATACATATTAGAAATTGGACTGACCTGATAAGATCTGATCTCTGTATTAAAGATGGGTGATACAGAATGATTGCGAATAACCACTTGCTTCAGAGGCGCATAGAAGTTTATATACTTTTAATATCTTTAGATTTTTAGTTGTTGTCTTAAATGGTGAAGATCTGTCCTTGACAAAGTATATTGTGACGAAATCTGCTCGTTGAATGGTGTCGATGGTTATTAAAAGACACACAACGAACAAGTTGATTCACGACAGAGGGGAATATCCCCAATCAGCCGTCATCTGAATGTCTGCGTTTTATGTACATTGCCACAAGAGTACTGTGCATCAGGGAGATGCTTTCTAATGCCAAAATTTATCTTGGTCGGAAAATAGTTTTCACAGTATTATCATCAGTATCAGTTATTACCAGTATTATCATATATGCAATTTGAAGTGTTAACGCAGTAAGTTCTCCGGTAGCAATCTTACATTTTAATATTATTCTTTACCACCTTACATAGTCATATATATCCCATTGTCTTTTATCTCAGTGTTGTCTCTGTTTTAGGTAATGAACATGGTGGCAATGCAGTTAGTAGCACAGACGTCAATAGCTCGTCCAAAGAAAACAAGTCTACCAGCCAGAAACGTTCAATGTTGATCTTTAAAAGACTGGTTACGTGTTTCCTTGTTTTCGGTGTTTTGGTCGCCAGTATATGCATACGTCTATTTGTACCTCTTCCCCCGGAAATGGCCTTACCGTTAGATAATAATAGTACATTGCCATTCACTAATATTACTATGTCATACTAAGTAATCGTTGTTATATATATATTACAAATATGTCCGTGAACTCTGAGAGGAAAGAGTGTAAGTTAAAAATGTTAAATCACACTTTGATGCCGTTCGGATTGATTGATAGAGTGATAAGTGTTTTACGCCACATTCAGCGTTATTTCAGCTACGCTGTGGCGTGAACATACTGTTAAGTTATTTATATAGCCATGTGTTATATTAAGAGATAGTTCCAATCAATAGCAGTCAACATCAATAAGAGAAACAAACTCAACAGAAAATGACATACACAAATTCGATAGCTCAAATTTGTTTTTAAAAATTAAGTCAATTTAAGTTATTTACAATCATTCTTAAAATTTGATTTTATGATACACACCGATCCGTTTACGGAACCAGCGATGTTGTCAAACAAGTATTCCATATAGGGGACTGTGTAGAACTGTTCCTAACAGTGTCAAAGTCCACACGGTCAACCAAAATGTGTTCGATGTCGTACACGCAGTCACAAATTTCACATGTTGGTACTGATAGGTCTTTATCAAGAAGGTGCATTTCGAGAGGTGACTATGTCCTATACGACATCGCGTTACAACCTCCTCGTCAATTTGAGCAATTCCAAGGGAGTAAACATTATGACCAATAGCATGAAGTTTATTCCAAAATGTTCTGTCCGATACATCCTGCAAATGGTTTTTGGTTTGATTTTGGTATTTATTCGACAGAAAATAAATAAAAATAAATTCGTACTACTCAGTTTACAAAACCTCAATGGTTATTAATACAGAAATACGATTGAGTACATGTACATCTATTACGAGTAGTAGGCCGGCGGGAATAAAACCCAAGTGGGCTTTTTCTATCCTTTGTGGATTATCAATATGAACATTATATAAATAAAGTAAGCAGAGTATGGATGCATATATAGATATATATATTATATTTAAAGATACACATTCTATTTACAGAAATACATATTTAGACATATATATTATATTTACAGAAATAAACAAATATATATATATATTAAATTTACCGAAAAAAATAGATCTTAATATATATGTATATCTCAGAATTTCAACGTGTTATTTAATCAAGTTTTATTTAATTTTTTTGTTTCTCTCTTTGCCTTCAATTAGATTTGTCTTACATTAACAATAGAGACTGGTCAGCCGTCAAGACGGTATGATTTCAATTTAAATTTAAAGAGGGAAGTACTTGTACTATTTTTAAGGAAGATGCGCAACTTATTCCACTCTCGTGGTCCTAGAATTCGACGTGAATAAAATTATAGATTTGAGCGATAAATCGGTCTGTATAGGTTAAATTCGCTGTTCCGAGTCAGGTAGTAATTTGTGTGAGATTGCAAGGTGAAGAAACTATGACGAGGGGAGCAGGTACTGTTGATGATAAAATTTATGTGCAATAATAAGAGATGAATATTGACTGAATTGAGGAATACTAAGTGTGTTTAGCTGTTTGAACAGCGGTTCTGTGTGTTCAAGTTTCCGAGAGCGAGTTATCACTCGTATAGCGCGCTTTGCAGAAGATTTAGTGGTTGAATATGGGTGGTGTAGGTCTGACCCCATTAAATGTTACAGTAAGACAGATACGAGAGTATTAACCAAACATATAGCAAACAAGAGATTTTTTATTTAAGTGGAAATTTATATGATTAATAATACCAATGTTTCGGGCGATATTTTTATTTGTGTGGTGAATGTGTCTTTTTCAGTTTAATTTATCGTTTAAATATAGTCCGATAAATTTATACTGGGTAACTTTTTCTATTGCAGTGTTATTTATACGAAGAGGCTCTATGTTTTGTGAAAGGTTATGGACGTTGGGTTGAATAATCATATATTTTGTTGTATTAATGTTGAGAGAAATTCTGTTACTAGAGAACCATTAATGTAGTTTTCTCAGTTCAGCATTCATCGTATCCAGGACATCATTTAGATCTTTAGCAGCGCAGGTTATACTGGTGTCGTCAGCAAAAAGTGTACTATTTATTAGAGTAGAGACGTTGCTTATATCGTTAATGTATAATATGTAAAGTGTGGATCCAAGAATGGAACCCTGGGGAACTCCGCATGTTACAGGCGATGGTTAAGAAATGTGATTGTTATTATTTACATGTTGTGTTCTGTCTTTAAGGTAACTTCTGAACCATTCTGAAATCCATACTTGTGCATCTTAGAGAATATAATTCCATGGTTGACTGTTTCGAAGGCTTTTGAGAGATCTAAAAAAGTTATTATACTAAATAGTTTTGATTCCTTGACAGAGTTAAGTTTGTCGTAGAGGGTAGTGGCTGCAAGTGCGGTATAGAGGAAACCAAATTGATAAGAGAGAATAATATTAAGTTTTCAAGAAAGCTGTTTATCATATTGGATGCTAGTTTTTCAAAAATGTTACTGAAGCAAGGAAAAACAGAAATCGGTCGATGGATAGATACTTCAGATTTATCACCAGATTTAAATACAGGCGTTACTTAGGCTTCTTTTAATTTACCAGGGACTATACCAGATTTAAATGAAGAGTTAATTATTGAGGAAAGAGGGGAAGATATTGGACTTGTGCTAATTAAACAATAGACATCTTAATATCATCCAAGCCAGAAGCAGTAGACTTCATGTTCAATATAATTTCCTTAACATCATTTTTCGTTGCATTAAAGAAACTAAACGTATGAGGGTTATGTGCACCTAAGTAGTCATTTGGGGACAAGCTAGTTTTGGGGATTTATTGGTCAAGTTTTTGTGACACAGGAAGTAGTTATAAAATTCACCAGATATTCGTTGTGGATCCGTCTCTAAATTACCTTGAACTCTGATTGAAGATGGAAGTTTTGGTTTGGTAGATCTGTTCGATAATTTGTTTATTACTCTCCGCGTATTTTTAATATTATTATTACTTTCATTAAATTTATAATCAAAAAAGCTTTATCTGGATATACGAACGGAGTGGTTTACTTTATTTCTATATGTGCGGTAAGTGTTACGTGTGATTGAGTCTTTTGTTTTGAGATACAATCTGTATAAACGATATTTTTCGTGAATTGAATTGATAATTCCATAAGTAATCCAAGATTTACGTACTGTTTTCATTTTTTTGACTTTAATGGAAACACTCCTGTCAATTGTTTTAAACTTCTCTGTGAAACTTTCGTACGCTAGGTCTGTGTCTGCTGTATTTGCTATTTCATTTCAGTTAATGTTGTTAATTCTGTTAATAAATATTTCTTCCTGCTCTGTCGTTATTTGGCGATATGTTAGGATTTATGGTTTGGATTTAAGAGTGGTATTTGTTTTAAGCAGATGGAATATCGGAAAATGGTCTGTGATATCAGTTAAATGACCGGGAAGTAAAGCGCGTGGATTTAGTTGTAAGTTATGATGAAAGCCGATAATCTCGGCATAGTGCCTACCCAGGCTGCGATAATTTAGGTGAATAAATGATAAGGGATTTTCATACTCCAAAGATTTAAAATTGTTTGTAAATTGTGGGATAGAATAGTACAGTACTTACATTCCTGTGAACTAATTTCATTCCACACTGTTAATTATGGTTATGGTCCAAGGGGTAAAATACTAGATTATCTATACAGTCAAGTGTTGAGTCTTTTGCAGAAAGTACAGTTTCAACTGACTGCAAGTTGTCTCTATTGTCTTTGTCACAGAAAAAAGGTAAATTTGTCCGCATATTAGAGAGCGAATTTGCCTCATTGGTTCCATTGTCAACCATTTTCACGGAAATGTAGAATTTATTTTAATTGACCAGTCACCATATGTTTTGACATATCTAATGTATAAATCATTTTTAGAAATGAGAAAACAATAATAATAATGATAATTAAAAATATATATATATAAGAAAAAACAGAACAGAGAAAAATCAAATCAAAGGACAGAGCTGGCGTCGCCAGCTAAAGCAATATCAGCTAAACATAAAATAGTTCTTATATAATATAACTAAGTTATAAATGTTGGTAACATAATATGACATATATGGAATAAGCATTAGTGTTAGACATTTATCTTTTTATATTATTGTAGACTGAAGATAATGTAGAATGAGTGACTCGGATATATCAAGTCTATCATATAAGGCAGCAGCCTTCCTATGAAAACTGCTATCCGAGGTCAAGACATTTGTCATCCGGGTCACAGAGATTTAAGACTTTGTCTCTATCTATTCCGTGAAAGCCATGAAAACATTTATTGTGCTCAAGAATTAAAGACAGGCACACAGACCAGACCTAGTTCGAGTCGGTATAGAACAATTTCAAGTAGAAAAATGCTTAACATACATGTCATTAAAAAGCGCTATATTTAGGTTGAGATATGTACCTATTTAGGGCTGCTTGTGCTTCCCTGTCTACAATGTTTCTATGGATTCTAAGATGACTGGGTATCCAGCAGAACCGGACTTATGTCTTACTGACTTCTAGGCCTTTACACTGAGTTCGTATTTGCAAGATAGCTGCTGGTCTGAACGTATTAGAAATATTATAAATTGGTTTTGTCGGACGTTTCTTGTTCTCAGATAATTACAGAGACTGACGAAAATTCCCCACCGTTAAAAAAACACCAATGATATGGTGTATTGCCTGATCGTGTCTGTCCTCTCAATAAAAACACTTTTTAGGCTTCTGTGCAGTGTTTTTTTTTTTAATTTTAAATTTTTTTTATTGGTTTGAAATTATAAGCTTGTAAAACGTTTCAAAATGTATGTCCGTGTGTGTTGAATGCATGAATGCATAACAAGTACCCATCTCGATAAAATCTCAATAAAAAATAATGACCAGGCTTCTGGTCATTATTTTTAATGGCTTGAGGTGATATACATGTACTCGTAAAGCGTTTAAAAACAAGCTAAAATATCAACACAAGCGAAAACACTGAGAGTTGTTGGTTTGAAGGTAAACCATTCCATACCTCCATTTTATGAGAGGATGTGTGGCTCTATGGATTGGTTAATTGGTTGATAGAAACGCGCTTTAGAGCGATAAATTCACATTGTATATGACGGCGATATATTTCAACGATTATAACCCCTGCAAATTGTGTTACACTTACAATATTTCAAATTAATAATGACCCTCAGGTATATGAGTGAGTCATAAGATGTGGCTCCGGCAATCGCGGGGGTGGTTTTAATGAGGTTTCCTCTCGGTTTACCACCAAAATAGGGCAGGGAACAGTGTTAGGCGGACAATCCGTCGTCATATTTATTTCATCAGACCGTATCTAATCTCAGTTTTAATAAAACACCAAACAAGCTGTAAACCGTTATATTGCACACTAATTCTAAGCAAGAGAAAAAAACATAGCGCCGAAATCAAAAGGGAAATTATGTACTCTATAAATGATAAAGAGAGAAAAATACTCCATAAACAACCATTTATAGGCACAAAAGACACAAAACCTGTTTGGATGCAATATAGATTAACAAATAGAATTTTGGAAACAAAACCTTTCTGCAAAATTTTGGTCTTCGTGACTGCAAAAGTTGTTTCTTTTGCAGAAAGGAAAATGAAACATTGAACCATGCGTTTGTGGAGACTCCACAAACGCATGGTTCAATGTTTAATTTTTCTTTAAAATTACACAAGCCTCTTGGGAAAATAGTGCAGATTGGATACGGGCGGAGGTAAATATCACATTAAATCAGACCAACCAGTTGATTCTGTTTGGTTCAGAATAATCCGGTAAAGATAAGATTAACACTACTACTATGTTTATAGCAAAACGGTTTATTTCAAAAATAAATAAATAAGGAAAACAATGATTAAACTCTAAATGTGCAAGGGTTTAAACTTTTCTTA